>JAUMHE010000075.1:10784798-10799892 GCA_032359235.1 Enteromius mattozi
CTGTGAGCAAATGTAACAACTGTAACAAATTTGTGCTGTGCTGTTTTAATAAACTTCTGTGTTTTTTTTTAGGCTGTGGTTGCTGAAGCAGTTGGAAGAGGAGCTCCAAGCCCTGCAGCACAGTCAGCTGTGGTTGGGAGAAAGAGGAGAACAACTGGCCCACAGAGACTCTGAACTGGCAGGGGAAGCCCAGCGGGACGTAGCCTTGGTCCAGTCCACCTGGGAGAGGATTAGGGCAATTATTGTGGAGGAGTGAGTATTTCACTATGCAAGCCTTATACACCAACTTCCCATTGAAACTTAGTATGTTTGGATAGATGAATGCTTTGTCAAATTGAACTTGATATGGATGACTTATGGGAGGGAGAGTCTGGACTGGGCCAGTGCATTGATGGATGGATGTTTTGACAGGTTGCGACTGTTGCCATGTTTAAATGTGGTTTATTGTGTGTGCGTTGTTTGATGGATATGTGGGTGAATCTCTAAATAGATTATACTTTGGATTAAAGAAACTGAAGAAAGGGGAGAGTGTTTTGAGCTATTGCCAAGACTGAAGTGTGTGTTTGCAAAGCTCTGTTGACGTTTCCCTCACTTCGTGCCTAAAATCTGAGACTCGTCTGCTTGTGTTTGTCCCTGTACAGCCATGACCTTTGTGCAAACCTGCTGGATCTCTGTAGAGAATATCAGACCCTGAGAACAAGGATCAGCTCAGTCGTAGAGAGAGCTCATGCCATCACAGTGGCCCACTCGGACCCACACAACCCAGAGGATATCCGCAGAGCTCTGTCACGGGTTAGTGCCTCAGTGTGTGCTACCTAGTAAACAACAGATTATGATAACAAGCAGTCAGGTAATAAGGTTATCTCTGTTTGCTCAGCTGGAAGCAGTGAGGCCAGAGTTGGCGGCCACTAAGGAGGACCTGAACATGCTCATTGGTTCAGGCAAACACCTGACCGGGGTATTGAAGAAGCTTCCAGAGGAAAGCGTTCAGAGTGAAAATGTCACAACGGAGATAGATGCCATTGTTGATCAGTGGCTGGATGTGAGTGCATTAAATCACTTGGCATGCTTTGTTTAGTCCCCATCACTTTATGAAATAACTTGAGGCAGGGATGTATCAAATCAGGGCACGCATTTCCTATCGTCAAAAATATATATGCTCATTTGAAAACTCAAATTGGTCGTTAAAAATGATTGCTCCTGCGAATGACTGTGTAACAAGTTAATGAGAACATTGAGAATAAGCACTCAATGTGATGTAGAAGCTAGTTAAAGTCATAATGTATTATTATTTTCCATCAGTTTTGTTTTTGCAAAACGTAATTTGTTCATTTCAATATTGTTAAAAAATATAGATTTATGATATTGACCGTTTTTTATTAGTAATGCAGATAATGTATTTTCGATATTGGCCAGAATTGCATAATCAATGCGTCATTTATTCTTTATATTTATCATTTATTTATTGTGTTTATGATACAAAAACCAAATAAATATAAAATTAGAAAGAAAGTAAAAGAGAGAAAGAAAGACAAAACACTGAAATGTACAAACATGTTCATAAACATGATACAAAAAAACAAATAACATCAGACTAAAGGGTGGTATTGATGGAAAGAAAGAAAGGAAAAACACTAAGTATTAGGTGCATGCCTGGATCGTGATAAAGAAGTGAAATATATTCATCCCTTATTCTGCTGGTGAAATGAGTTGTTTTTCTTATTAAACCATACTATGTACGTACATTATGCACTTACGGTTCATTATTGTGCAGATCTCTGAGAGGATGGATGCAGACATCAGAATTCACACTCGTTCTCTTGAGCTGTGGAATGACATTAATAAAATGGCTAATGAGATTGAGTGTTGGAGTGCCATCTCAGTCAGTGAGCTCAGTGAGGGAGCTGCCAGTGTCCTCTCCACTCTTGACATGGAAGAACACCTTTCTGAGTTCAAGGTGAAATCTATTTAGCCAATAAAAATTAAACATGACATGACAAAATATCAAAATATGTAAAAATAATAACTAGTATTTCTGTGTTTATTTAGCTGGAGTTAGATAATAAGGAAGCTGAACTGAAGACCTTGCAGTCAATGATGACCCAGCTACAGGAACTGATGAAAACCCAGCACATACACACTGAACTGCAGGTAATCTTTAGCAGTGTTTGTGACATTCGTTGTGATAAAATCTATAATGTAAAAAGATTAAAAACACATCGCGATTCATGGCCACTAGTAAACCTAGCACGTGTTCTTTTGAGGTGATGGCTGCAGATCTGAGGAAGCAGATTTCCCATGCTGCAGAGGTGTATGAACAGACCAAAGGCATGTGTAAAGACTTCAACTCCCAGAGGCAGCAGCTTCAAGACCTAATTTCCCAGATTTCAGAGCAGCTGAAGACCTCAGAGGACTCACTATCAGAGTTTTCATCATCTTCTGACCCAATGAATTTTGTTAAGATCAAGGTTAGCGATTTGGCTGAATTTTATTTAAATACAGAGGCAGAATACTGATAAGTAGGCTAGTACTGTAAGTAAGCTAGTCTGATATACACAACACAAGTCAAATATTGTGATGAAATTCCCAATGATTTATTGAGCATTTAAATAAAAATGATACACCCTGTTTTTTCCCCCTGTTCTGTTAGGAGGTTGAGAGGTCACAGAAGCAGTTAGAGGTGAGTTTGGATGTAGCAAGTGAGTCTCTCAGAGCACTGTGTAGAACGTATCCAACTCAGCACCTGACCCTGTTGGGTGACGCTGTCTCCCACCTGGTCAAGAGAAATGAAGAAGTGACACAACGCCGCAGCCAGATCCTGGGGTCTCTTCAGGATGCTCTTCTGCAGCGCTTCAATGGTAAGTGGAGCAGTAAATAATATTAAATGAATGAAAAGTAAGCTAACAGTTAAGTATAGGGACCAATTCTCAGTTGCTTATTAGCATGCCTATTATTAACATAATGGCTGTTTATTAGCGCTTCTAAAGCACATATTCTGCATGACCATATTGTACATCCCTAATCCTACCCAATATCTAAACTAACTAACTTACTATTAAAAAGCAGCAAATTAGGAGTTTGAGGCGAAAGTCATAGTTAATGGTTTGTTAATGGAGAGAATTAAACCTAAAATAAAGTGTGACCAATATTTATAATGGAATTTACAGCATTCCTGTAATGTCAAATCTGAATTTAAATTACTCCATTCTTTAGTTTAATATGGTCCTTCAGAAATTATTCTAATATGCTAATTTGGGGCTCAACAAATACTTGTCTGAATAAATTAAGCAGCACATATTTTTAGGAACTGTTTTTTCCCCTAGTATTCTTTGATGAATTGAAAATTCAAAAGAACAACATTTATTGAAATATTTCACTTCAGTGAGTCTTTGCCAAAAAAAAGTTAATTTAATTTATTTATAATAAGAAAATACTGACCCCAGATTATTGAACAATAGTGTACTTATAAGTAAGCTAAGACTATAGATGGGATTTAAAGCCACTTGCTATTAAAATAGCTCATGAATAGTTTATTATAGATATTTTATTTATGTATGTTTGATTGAAATGATACCGCACGGCACTTCCTAAAAACATGACTGCCACACACCTGTGCCTCAGATGCTGCCTCTCCCACTGACATTATGACTGCTCCCGGTGGAATCGGTTGAGGCTGGTTACTAAGACAACCGAGAGCTGTTCTATCCATACACACCTACACAGTCCATCTGTCCGCATGCAGCAACAGCTCACATATACTTCTTCTTATGAACCCCTTTCTGTCTTTCCTTCTGCTAGAGAAAGCACATGCTTTTCACTGTTGGCTGTCTGAGTTGAGGGCTGGAATTGAGGACTGCTTTGAGCAAGCAGGAGATACTGTTGCTATTTCAGCCAAGCAACAAAAGCTCAAGGTAGCGTCATACAACAAATGACTCACCCATGTAATAAAACATTGCACCAGAGCATGGCAATAAGGCAACTACCAATCAGTATTGAAACAATGTTTTCAGACCTCCAACTAATAGGGGATTATTCCGGATTTGAAATTTGGGATTAGGAGCCATTTAACATTATTAATGACAATGGTTTATTCTGTCCCTCATGTAATAGGATTAATTTATCCTCTTATTTTTAGACTGCAGTAGAGGAAGTCATGGAGGGTGAGGAGCGCTTGGCTCAGGTTTGTGAGGATGGAGAGAGACTCCTCTTGCACCTCAGCAAATGTGGAACTGGAAGCATACAGGAGCAATTGGACTCGTATCAATATGCCTTGGATTCATTTGTTATGGAATGCCAACAGCGCATACGGGCCCTGGAAGAAAGTGCCAACCTATTAAATGGGTAAGTTGTGCTCCCTGAGCCTATGTTCTAAGCTCAGACATCTTGATTATTTACAAAATTGCAAGACAGTTAACAGCACACCCAACAGTGTGGAGCCAAGAGTATGGACAAAATTTTTTTTGTCACATTTACCGTTAATCTGGGAAATTTAGCAGAATTTTTCAGGAATTTCTGTAGGAATTTTCACAATAAAGAATGTGTAGTTTCCATATGCAATGTTAATGTCAAATTCAAGTTTGCTGAACCTTGACACAAAATCTCTTGTTTTTGAGTCCTTTGTGTGGGTGGAGACTTCCTAGTTTTGTAGTTGGATGGGGTTTTTTTGTAGTGTAGTTTTGTGTTTGCCAGTTATATATAACAATACCCTTTGATAAAATAAAATGACCTGTTTGAAGGGCATTCAGGATGTACAGTGCAATTGAGATGAATTTATGTATATATAGCCATGTTATGAAACAGTATACCCAAGACAAAAATGTTCTGTTTAAATTTCAGTTAGATTTAACAAATTGAGAAGAAGAAACACCTGCAGTAATTAATAATAAATAATCTGTTTTTGAAGTTGAGGTGTATACCACCTGTGCAAATGGCAAGAAATTGTAGCATCTGCTCAAGTCAAAATAGTGAAATAATTTAAAATCCCTCCATGTTCATCTAATTATTATGTTGTGACAAAAAGCTAAAATCATTTGTATTTTTTTAATATATATATATTAACTTCAAGGCCCCCACTTTGTCTGAGACTGTATCATAAGGCTCTCCTATCTAAACGTATTCTGTAATTATACTTATACTGTACTGTACCTCTGATACTTCTTTTGTAATAAAAATAAATAAATTCAAAATATGGTCAATTTAATTACATCTTTATTTTCAGTGTGTTTGTCGACCAGCAAAAAAAAAAAAAAAAGACTGATGTGCTGCTTTTGTATACATTCATAAAACAGAATTTTTAATTGTAATTTTAAGCTATATTTTGTACCACTTTAGCCCCCCCTTGTTGAGAACCACTATTTTAGACAATACGTTAAGACTGAATGATCTTATTACATAACATGATATTTACAGTTTACAATTGTGTAACCCCTTTCACAATATTATAGCCTATAATGTGGTAGAGTACAATGTGACAATAACCTATATAACCATGCATGTACTGTACTGTGAAATTAAATCTGTGTCAGACTTTATAGTATTTTAAGGTAAATCCAGTCTACTTGGTCTTATTAAGGTATGAAACTCGTGTGGTGGAGCTGAGAGGCTGGCTGCAACAGCTGGAGGTGAGGCTGAAGACAGATGCTCCTCTGTGGGGCGAGAATCAGTCTGCAGCCCCCGACTGCTCAGAAGAGCTGAGAAGAGTGGAGGAAATCCACAGAGAGCTGCTGATGAGGAGGTACATATGGACAGTCTGTGTGCATGCGTGTGAGGAGAATCTTCCATATACAGTACAAGTGATTATTTAGCATATACATGTGTATCCATCACAAATAAATCTGAGCTGCCTTTATCTTTTCTTTCACAGGGCATCTTTTGAGCGTCTGTGTCAGTCCTCTCTCACCGTAGCAGAGAGAGGATCTAGTTCAGAGAATGTTGTGGCAGCAGAGTTGCTCTCAAACCACGAGGCTTTGCTGCAGGAGGCCAGGAGTCGACTCCGCAGCCTGCAGGAGTACCAGGCATTTGAGGAAGCACTAAAGGCGGTGGAAACCTGGCTGAAGGATGTTGAGTGGAAGTTAGAGAAACTGGAGAATACGGAGGGGAATAAAAAGGAGGTGGAAGAGAAACTTGAGCGAGCACAGGTACATGCAGAGTAATTGTAGAAATCCACACATTTTGGATCTAAAACAGTGGTTACTGAAGAAAAATAAGGTATAAGGTCATACAAATATAATTTGTATTTAATCATTATTCTTTTATGTAAAATAAGATGTATTTTTATACCACTCCTTATCATATGTATTTTTGTCCTGTCGTTCATGAAATATGGTTTACATTTAACACTCAACTGACATTCCCCCAATACTGTTTAAAGGGAAGTAATATTTTTAGAATGGCTGGTCTGTATCTGTACAGTAGCTGTGACTTGTGTTTGTTTCCTCTCATCCAGGATATCCTGCTTATGAAGGGAGAGGGCGAGGTAAAGCTCAACATGGCTGCCGGGAAGGCAGAGCTGGTCATCAAGAGCAACGGAGAAGTGGAACGAGGGGTGATTTGCTCTAAACTTCAGGACGTTGAAGACGCATGGGCAGCACTGCTTTTGAGAGCTATGAGCTGCCACAGGTAACCTGTTGCTAACCTGTTAAATGACCATCATTGCAGAATTTTAGGTCAGATTGATAGTTGCATTTAAATGCAAATAATGGAAACATCAATAATAATATGATTAACAGGGCCATTAAGGGATTTTAGGTCAAGAGTGATAAGAGTGGGAGCAGAGTGGTCTGTTTTTAAATTGATAAGTGTGCTTGACTGCAGGTGCCAGGCACCTGCGCTTGTATTCGATTAAACTCATCATCACTATGGTAACCAAGTTATTATCTGGCTCTGTCATTTTCAATTTACACCAAGGGTGTAATGATGAAGCTGTTTTTTTTAATTATCTGCTAAATAATTTAGTCATGGTTTGATAATAGGGTTCATGCTGCAGAATTGCCAAAATGTCTGTCTGTCTGTGTGTCTGTTTATATCTATTGTTCTATTATTCCATCTATTTTGCTTAATATACTGAATAATATATACTGTAAAAATAGTAAGTATATAAAATCAAAATATTTTGTAAAAAGTCACATTTCTCTCTTACTCTTATCTGTCCTATGTGTTTTAGTCGATTGGAATGGACCGTTAATCAGTGGGATTTGTTTGTGGAGTCTCGTGCACAGCTGCAGAGATGGCTGGAAGGAGTAGGGCTAGAGGTTAAAGGTCCTCTTGAGCCCCAGCTTGGACTCAGGGAGAAACGAAAGCAGTTGGAGAGACTGCGCTTGCTGTCAT
This sequence comes from Enteromius mattozi, assembly GCA_032359235.1. Lineage (NCBI taxonomy): Eukaryota > Metazoa > Chordata > Actinopteri > Cypriniformes > Cyprinidae > Enteromius > Enteromius mattozi. The sequence goes on from JAUMHE010000075.1 coordinate 10,792,125, forward strand.
CAGATGTGGAGGACCACCAAGGAGCTCTGTGCTATCTGGAGGAGAGTGCGGCTGAACTTTACAAACGCACCGGTGACCCCGTCTTTAAGGAGGAAGAAATGGTTCTCCTTAGGGCACAGTTCGAGGATGTCAAAGCTGCAGCTGAGGTGAAGTATTGTTTATGTTTAGAGGGTAGTTGTGGTTGTAGTGAACGAGAGTGTTCTTGTTAATTCATATTTTATCTTGTTTAGGAGAGAGTCAGGTTGTCAGAAGATGTTGTTCTCGAACACAAGAAGTATATGGAAACAATCAGGGAGCTCACTGATTGGCTAATGGTGGTAGGGGAGGAGCTTCAGCAATGCTCTGACCCATCCGGTGACTCTCCAACCTTAAGTCGAAAGTTGACTGAAGTTCGGGTAAGATAATTAAATTAAAGAACATCTTAATATTTTTACCTTTATCTTTAACACTGAAAAATGTAATAAAGCATGTCACAACACTAAACATGTTATTTTGTTTGCATTATGTTTAATGAAGTCAACATCTGTATAAAATAAGCATGCAATTTTCATAATTACGCAAAGCTTTTACACATTTATTAAACATTCTATTTTTTGTGAGCAAGATTGGATTCTCTCTAAGGGTTTTTCAACAATCTCCGTGGAAAATGTAGTTTTTACTCATTTATAAACATCATCTTTCACTGTGAATGATGTGAAATGAAAAGAACAAATACATTCTTTGAAGCAGATGAGATGGTGTGAGACTGCATGTCAAATTATGTGAGACACTGATGATATGAATGCATAATTGCATTTCATCTGCACATATGATTATGTGAGTGTGAGAGTATAAATAGATAGAGAGATATCAGTTTTTATTAACCCCATGAGAGAAATTGTATTGCAACAGCTGCCAGTCAACATACAACAGCTTTATACACATAGACAACTTACAGTTTAAATTATGCAGTTAGTAGAAACTTTTATTTAAAATGATATTCAGATGAAAAGGAATGCAACAACAAGATGCAATACCGAATTCCCTGAAATAGTAAAAAGTACAGTACAGTTTACAAAGAAATACAAAATGTTAAATGAATCTACACAAAATGTGTTATGTGTTAAAAGATTTAAATGGAGCATTTGTTCGTTAAAGTGTGAGTGTATGTGTGTGTTCGATTGTGAGTAGGGCAAAAGAACTGTGTGCTTCGTTCCAAGGTCAGAGTTTCTGTACTGCATGCTCTCACAGGACTACAAATCAATGGATGCAGATGCTTAGATTTTACTATTGTTATGGATCTGCAATATTTCTGTACTGATTAGCTCATTATACCGTCTGCTTATCTCCATAACACTTCGTGTGCATGTTTGATGAGAAAGAAAATCTCCATAACACAGGGTGTGTGTTTGATGAGAAAGAAAATGAGAGAAAAGTACCAGAGGCACTGAGAGAGCAATAAGAGGCGTTAAGAAAGGGGGAGAAGGGGGAAATTGGTGGGAAATTTCTATGCTGTTTGCACGTTTCTCCCTGGATAATCAATGCCAGTCAGGAAGAATGAGAGAGAGGTAGATGCGATAGAGGATAATAAGACTACAAAGCAGCACTTTAAATAAATTATATTCAAATAAGTGCTTCCATCTCTTTACCTTTAAAGCTGTGGTTTATTTTTTAGGGATCACCACCTTAAAATGCCATCTGTTTATCACTGAATAATGAACATAAAGGTTTTTTTTTTTTTTTTTAGAACAAGCATAACTTTATGTGGAAAGCTGTTATGTGTACAATAAATTTGTTATCTTTACTTTTCCATTTTTTATAATTTATCTATCATAATGTTTTTGTATGGTTGATAACTAAAATAAATAAAAATAAATATGTGATGCTGGAGCACAAAACCAGCCATAAGTAGCATGGGTATATTTGTAGCAATAGCCAACAATATAATGTTTTGTATTATTGATTTTTCTTTTATGCAAGAAATCTTTAGGATATTAAGTAAAGGTCATATTCCATGAAAATATGTTTACAATTTCCTGCCATCTATATATATATATATATATATATATGTGTGTGTGTGTGTGTGTGTGTGTTTAAAATTATTAGTAATATGCAATGCTTCATTTGGACAGTTTTAAAGGTGATTTTCTCAATATTAATATTATTTTGCCCTCTCAGATTCCAGATTTTCAAATAGTGTATCTCGGCCAAATAAAAATAACCCCTTATTTAAAATGAACCCTTTATGACTGGTATTGTGGTCCAGGGTCACATATATTTTGTTTTACTATTTATGCTTTAAATGATAATCTTCTTTAATATTTGATCTTCCTGATCTTTTTTTTACTTGTTTAATTAATATTACATTTTTATTCTTTTTTGTTTAGTTTTTTTGAACTGCAACTTTCTCATTCAATTTCGTTTATTTAATTTGACTAACATTTAACTTTATTTATTAATTACTTGTAATTTGTAGGAATATTAGTTTGTAAGTAAAACATTTAATTATAATAATAATAATTTTGAATAAATAAATTAATTAATGAAATTCTAAGTGCTTAGACGAAAGAAAAACAAGTAGATATTCAAATAATTGTAATTGATGTGAATAAAAAAGAGGGAGGTGGCAGACAGGACAGTGTATCCTCTGAAGCGCGAGGAACAGATCCGATGTGAGAGTTTTTAGCTCGCTTGAACAGTCAGTCAGTCTCACCGCCGTGAGAATCCCGAGCGGCGGCGGCAGTACTTGGATAACAAGCAGCCACCGATACCGCTGTTTCCGTAGCAACTTTACCCTCCCTCTCTCCGTCTCCCTCCCTCCCTCCTTCAGGAGCTGCTGGAGCGCGGCGCGTGCGAGGGGCGCGAGCGGCTGCGGCGCGTGCGGCTGAGCGCAGAGAGAGCCGGAAGGCACACGGCGGCGGCGGGCTGCGAGCTGATGGATGGAGAAGTGGCGGCGCTGGCGCGAGCGCTGCACCAGTGGGAGGGAGCTTCGCTACGAGCTCGCGACGCCCTCGAGACCGCCGTGGCCGCGGCGACAGGGGCCGAGCGGGAGCAGACGCGGCTGACAGCGCAGTTGGAGGGAGAAATGGAGAAGCTGGAGGGCCAGCTGAAGGAGTGGAGCGAGGGACTGAGCAGCGCCGAGCGGAGGAATAGCGGAGCTGCGGCGGTGGAGGGATGGACGGTCGCCAAGGTAATTGAGAGAGATGAAGAGGGAAGGGGGAGTGTATAAGGTAAATGCTATTTAATTACAGTGTACATTATGTAAGCTCTCACACGTACTGTTTGGAAAGTCACACAGTTTGGTGTAGAATTTTTGAAAAAACACTCATTTGCAAGGTTATAGCCAGAAAATAATCATCTTTATCCCCTTTCCTCTCTTGTTTGTCTGTTTTCGTTATGTCTGGCTCTTTCTCATAAACTACAGTTGGTCCTCATATATTTTCCTGCTGCTGAGGTTGTTTATACTTCCATCTGCCTCTTGCTGCTTAGATAATTGAAAAAGGATTGCAGATTTTTCCTCCTCCTTTTCTTCCGTTTTTCCTCAAGTCCCTCAATGTTTCCTTCTTTTTTTTGTACTTTCTCTTATCCCGTGTTTCCAGTGTCCGGACTTGTTTGTGTTACATGCTCGTTTGCGCGGCTCAAGCTCCTCAACATCTGACAGCTGACTCCCACCGGGAGAGGCGGGGAGGAAGGAGGGGAGAATGTGAAAGGGAGGGAGAGAGAAAGAGTGGGAACGCAAACGAGAGAACATGTCAAAGGCGAGGAAGAGTGAGAGTCGCCGAAGAGTGTGAAAGAGAAGGAGAACCGCGGTGTGCGAAGTGGAAGACAGGGAGGAGTGAGAGAAGGAAGAGGAGGAGAGAGATCGAGGGAGGAAGTGTTGTATAGGGGGAAGTCAGGGAAGCATTTCCCTCTTGTTTTTAAAGAGAGGGTCAGGGGGAGGGTGGAAGCACAGAGAGAGAGGCACCACTTTGGCTCTGTACAATCTCAGGCATGTTCGGAGAAGTGGGAAGGCTTCCTGGACCCGTTGAAGAACAGAAATGCTTTTGTAAGAAGCCCTGACTTGGAGTTGAATAGAGCTGTGTGTTAATTCTCAAGTGTGTGTGTGTGTGTGTGTGTGCGTGCACAACTGTGCATGAAGAAGCATCAAGCCGATAAATGAGATTTTAGGTGTCTAGTGTGGCCAGTGCATTGACACTCAGCCCTGCTGTGTGTGTTTGTGTGTGTTCATCAGGGTGTTCTAGAGGGGCTTCAGACAGCTGAAGTTATGGAGGAGAAGCTGAAGGCGCAGCTCAATGAGCTGTGTGGGTTTTCCAGCGATCTGGGTCCGCAGTCGGACAGAGTCAGTGCTCTCATCAAGCTACACAACAGGTGAGTGTGCCGCTGACATAAACACATATGCATGAGGTTAAAGGTTTCTGAAGTCAAATGGTCACCACCTGGTTTTGTTTAGCTGTCCATTCTTTGAAAGTTTGTTTAAGCTTTGTAGACATGTAGAAGATCAATGTTTTATACCGAGCTTTCCAAAAAAGTCTCCACTGCTTACAGCATGTGGCTGGTTTAATAGTTGCAAGGTTTATTTGCCTTAAAGATATTTTAGAAAGGACATTTTAAAGACTATGTTGATGAGCAGAGAACATATTAAAATAAGAAACAAATAATTTATAATAATGTAAAGCTAAAAATGTATTTATTCAAATTAAAAATATATATAAAATGCAATTTATTTATTCTAATATCTAATAATAAAATGTATTTTTATCATTTATTTAAAACAAATAACATAAGGGTTTTTTTTGTTTTTGAAAATAAACTATAAAAAGTTAAAGAAAATATTATATGTATTATGAATTATATATATACATAAAATGTAAAGACATTTATTCAACAGTTTTATTTAAAGTGTTTATTGACCTTAAAAATTTTACCAGACAAAACATATTTAAAATAATAATATTAATAATAGCAAAATAGATTTATAAAACCTCATCATTGAAAAGTATTATACATTAATTGAGAAATTAATAAAAATAAATAAATAAATACAAAGTATTGTTTTGTTTGTTTTAAAAATGTAAAAAACATACTTTATTTATTTAATCATAAATTCATGAATAAATAAATATTTTTCTGTTTGTTTTGTATGTTTAATACACATTATATATTTAATTAACGGTATGCATTTACACATATAAATTTAGTGCACTGAGGTGAATGAAAGGTTGTGATATATTGCACCTCATAGCGCTGCATCTAAAGTGAGCGTTTCAGCTGAGAGCACCTGTCTTGACAGCAGGCTTTGCCTCGTTAGCATGCTTTTCAGGTATAGCAGCAAAAAAACATGCTTATCTTCCCTCCACTGCCCACTTTAACCTCATCCGCATTTGTGTATGTGAGTGTGTATCTGTGTGCAGACATGCTAGTGAATTTTGGTGTGTGCAGGTTCTGCTGCGTTTTCACTTTCTGATACCCAAACTCTCCCTCTGAGAGAGCCTGTCATTGAAACAGATGTCTGCTCACCTTGCGCTATCAGCCCCCCTACACTCACCCATTTTAACCCCCATCCCCCCCTTTTCACCCTTTCCTTTCTAATACTGCTCTGTGCATCTTTTTCCCTAGTCTAAGCCTACGAGCCTCCCGGGAATGTCAGAATAAGGAGAAACTGCTGGAACAACGCTTCCGTTCTTCTCTGCATGACTTCCGGCAGTGGATGGTCAATGCCAACATCTCTACCGCCAAATGCTTTGATTCCCCTCATAGCATCCAGGATGCCTCCATCGCTCTCCAGCGGATCCAGGTGAGAAAGTGGAATGGTTGCGGACTGTACTCTGTCCAGGAGGGCTCATCCTAACTGGGCAAATTTCAGGATTCCTGGAACATAGCCATAGCCAGGCCACAGCAGGTTGTCTCTATACCTGTCATGTAAAAGTAGCCAGAATTTGATAAAGTGGTAGCCCATTCTCAGGTCCCATGGGCCAGTTTATGAGGCCACTATTCAGCCAAGGATGTGCCAGACTGGTCTATTTATGACTTCAATTAGCACGATAGAAAACCCATGAGAGCGCAGGGAAAATGCACAGTAATGATGTATAGCTATGATGAAACGGACATAGTTAGACCTGGACGGAAATCACCTGAGAGTTCTGCAGATTATCTAAAATATCTCAAATTTAATTTCTAAAATATTTTGGCTTTTAATTTCTATCTTCCCATAATAGTGTTATTGTCAGTCATTCTTCACTTTTCAGTTGTGACCCAAAAAATGGGTCACTGGTTCAATTGACCATGCTGTATTAGCCTAAAAGGAAGGAGAAAATGCTTTCTGTATCTTTTGTTGTGGACATCAAAATCTCCAAGTTCCTGACAGATTTAGTTTTTTGTTTTGTTTTGATTTTTAACCTTCTGTTCATATTTTATCAGAAATACTGTAAATAAGGAAAGTTTTCTCTATATATATTTATGTTACTATTTTATTAATTTACCATTCCTACTGTTTTTTTTAGCAGTTACAGTTTTAACTGTCATTTGTTTTATTATTTTATTTTATTTAAAAATATATATTTTTGTAGTGTAGTTACATTACCTTTTCCACTTTAAAAAGAAAAGATAATGCATTTGCCGTCTGTCTCTTTTGTTATGGACACAGAAGACTTAACAGTCCAATCTGTATTTTGCTGCAAAATCATCTGTCACAGCTAGCTAGTCACATGCCAACATGGCAGGTTACATGACATGTCCTCACCAACCAAGACGAAATACAAGTTCACTTGCAATTAGTATATATGTTTTTTGTTTTGACCACAGAGTGTGGTTAGTGTGGAAAAGCTTTTAGCTGCTGAGACCATAAAACCATTGAAATTCAATTTTGTACGCTAATTTTGGCACTGTATTGGGACACCACCTGCCGTCCAATGAAAAATCTGGGTCCTGAAGCAAAACCAGTTCAAGCTCTTTTTAGCATTTGTCTCCATACATAAATTCATTCCACATAATACTGCAGATATTTTTCCCACAATCAGCAGAGAAAAAAAGATTCTATGTGGGGCTAGATGTAGCATAGGTCATGTACAACAATAAAAATGAGATAAGAAGAGATACGAAGAGAGAAGCAGAACAGGGATACTGAGAATGAAAGATGGAGACAACGCTCCTCATTTTTTATTTACCATCACATACATTTCAAATGTGGAACAATGTTTCCGCATGGCTTACTGCCCTGAACCACCAACACAGCAGCAGACATGCTTTGGGTCACACATAATTGCATCTGTACCATTTGAGTGGAGAAAGACGGAAAAAAGACGGGACGTGCACGCCTCACAGATGGTGGGAGATCCCTGCTGGGTGCCTGTCAATGTCTGGACGTGACTCATTGCACTTGCTGCCCTCTGCTCTGTGATAGTCTGCTTGTGTCTGTGTGGCTGACGTCTTGCTCATTCTGCTCCACAGGAGTTCAGAAGTGACAAGGAGCAGGGCCAGACCAGACTGAACGCTTTCCTGACCTATGGAGAGCAGCTCAGTAGCGTGGTGCCTGCCGACAGAGTGGAGGCGATCAGGACCAAAGCAAATACAGCCAAAGATGACTGGAAAAGCCTGATGGACAGCTTACAGAGGAGAGAGACGGCCTTACAGGTAGAGCTGCGTAGAGATCAGTATATATATATATATATATATATATATATTAGGGATGTAACGGTATCAAAATTTCACGGTTTGGTAATACCTCGGTATGAATGGCACAGTACGGTATTTATTGAATCATTTACATAAAAAACAAAACTAATTAAGAGGC
>JAUMHE010000075.1:10810856-10826569 GCA_032359235.1 Enteromius mattozi
CCTGTGTGACATTAAATTCTGTCTTTCTCTCACGCCTTTTTTCCCCGTTTCTTTACATTTCACACACATGAAGGTGAATAGGGCTGCACAATTCATTAAGATGGTTTAATGCTTGAAGGATGATTAAAATAGTAACATTTCTCATTTTGTTTAATTTTGTGAAGCCCTAAAGACAAGGACCAGTTTAAACACACCAAATAGAAATAAACCTAAACCTGTACTCAATGTCATGTCCGTGTGTTTTATTAGTAGATCTTACTTCAGTTGGGGTGGCAGCTGTGGCTTTATCACCCAGGGTTATTTTCCTCTGCAGAGCCGAGTGCTGCAGCTGCAGCTTTCTCCCACATGACCTCATTATCAGAGACTGGCCTCTCTGTGTTTGCAAAAGAATGACAGTTAAAGTGAGAGAACGCCGGGAGGGGGACTCCACGGGCTGTACAAAATCTGTAATGTGAGCCCCCTTCCTCCCCTTTCAGTCTCATGCTCGCGCCCAGTTCCTTTGTTTGTCAAAAAAAACAGCTTCGGGATTGGTGGAAAGCGAGGAAGTAAGGGGAAGGAAGGAAAAGAGTAAACAGGAGGTGGGGAGAATAGCCCCTCTCACTGAGCTCATTTCCTGTTCTCGAGGTCTTTGTGTGTGTATGAGTGTGAGTTGGCCGGTTTGGGGGAGGGAGTGTTCTTCCTCTCTCTGCTCCCCTCCCATGCTCTCCTGTTGGCCATGCTCTGTGCCAATCACGTTCACCGTTGCCTGAAGGCTTGGCTTGTCAGCCTTCTCCCACAGCGCTCTGATTGGCTATGAGCTCAAAATGCCTCTGACTGAGCGATTGCTCGTCTGTGCCGTTTTTTCTACTGCAAACAGACAGAGAGGGGGAATTTCTCAGCTCAGCTCGCCGGTGCCGCTCTCTGCATTAACCCCTTTTTCACTCCTCATCTATGGGACTTAATCCAGGACGCATTTATGTGGACCAACTGTGGTGGAATAATAATGTAATGTGTCACTGTGACAGGAACTGGCCCTGAAGATAAAAGGATACCAGGAGCAGATCTCGGCCTTGAACTCCAAGTGTAAGATGTTGACTGTGAAAGCCAAACATGCTACCATGCTGCTGACAGTCAGCGAGGTCGATGGACTCTCGGACGGGTTAGAGGAGCTGGAGGATGAGGAGGAAGAGATGCCCAAACACCCACCAGCACACCCCTCTGTTGTCATGGTGAGTGATTTACACTTACACATGTTAGGGCTGGGCGGGGTGCGCCGGGTGCTCTTTTTTCTTTGATTGTCGGACAGCATCCCATGGGTCTCTTATATCTCCCACAGGGTTGTATGTGCCTCTGCATTGTGTATCCCTGCTGTTGTTTGTTACTGAAAGAGGTATTAGTTGGCCTTGACTTTGTCAACATTAGTTTGTCTTCAGTTGGACCGTACAGTTTCTCTTCATTGCATCAGTCATGATCAGGGCCGGATTCCACATTAACCGCCAACAGTTCAGCTCCAGCTGTGACGCTCAGTTCTTACTGACTTGCAGGGAAAGGGGTGTAGCTTTGCAGTAGTTCAGCAGTCATTGTATCTAGATCTAAATTTAGCCTAATGGTGGAGCGCTTCCATGGTTCAGATTACTTTAGTTTATGCAGGCAAACACAATTCATTATTGTATGCCATCTTATTGTATTTTTACAGTGAGTCTGTGCGTGTCCTCTGCCCTGTTTCCTGACCGGGTTCATTCCTTTATCATGACGAGAGGTCTGCGAAGGGCTTAGTCATGGCTACTCATAACAAAATATGGTCTGTCTGTAATTCTGTGGTGCTGCTTTGCAGGGTCTTATTCAGATCTTCTGCTTGAATCAGGACTTCCTGTCAGAATCAAATGGAAATATGCACTACTGCGAGTTTGGGGTCAAGGAATGAAATCTTTTATTTAGCAAGGGTGCATTCAACTGATCAAAAGTGACAGCAAAGACTTCTATAATCTTACAAAAGATTACAGTTTTAAATAAGTTCTGTTCTTTTGAACAATCATAAAATAATCCTGAAAAATGTATCATGGTTTTCACCAAAAATTATATTTCACAGTATTACTGCTTTTACTTTATAAATTGTAGCCTTGTTGAGTATGAGAAACTCCTTTTTAAAAACATGTTTAAGAAATATTACAACCCCCAAACCTGAACAGTAGTGTACTTTTTCCACCACCTTAATATTCTTTCTCTGGTTTTCTCTTTTCTTTTGGTGCTTTACTGCTGTTTCACTGTTTATGCATCTTTCTTTCTCTTTCTTCCTCTGCATCTTTTGCCCTTGAATGGTCAGATGACGGCAGGCCGCTGTCATACTCTCCTCTCCCCGGTCACAGAGGAGTCTGGTGAGGAGGGCACCAACAGCGAGGTCTCCTCTCCTCCTGCCTGCAGATCACCCTCACCTGGGCCTAACGCTGACACCTCTCAGGTACCCCGTGGCACTAACCTACACCTTGCTAGCTCTTGCAAACCTTATCACATTTAATCAACTTATCCCTGATCGGCCACTAACCTAGTTGAACTCAATTTAACTTAACCAATCACTTTTATACAGTAGCCACCGCTTATTCTTAATTTGAATGCAAATGTTAGTTTGAGAGTTCCCCCCACTTTTCTCTTCTGGAAATGTATAATAAAAACTATAATACCTCCTATCTCATTGTCTTATGCAGATAAAATTCTAAGTAAGTCATCTGTAGGTTGATAGTGTGTAAACACTAGGACTGTGACACTGTGATAATGTTTTCAAAACATTTCTCTGTGTGAGCTTTTCAACCAGCAGCACTGAATTAAGAAATGGTCTTAGGGCTGGTTAATAGTATCAGTTTGCCCAACCAATGGTAGATACAGTAGGAGCATTTAGTAGTTACTGTTTTTTTTACCTTTTTCACTTTGTTCCACTAGTGGTTCAGAAATGGTACGCTTCAGATTTTATCAATTCGAAAGGAAATTTATATAAAGTAATACATTATACTATATAATATATACATCACTGTTCAACAGATAGGCGTATCTGACATATTTTTAAGTTGTTTACCCTTACAATTTTTAAAAAACTGACGTCTTCAGTGTCACATGATCCTTTAGAAATCGTTTAAATATGCTGATTTGCTTCTTGAGAAACATTTTCTTTTGTCATGTTGAAAACAGTTGTGCTGCATAATATTTTTTGTGCGAATAGTGATAAATTCTTTGATTCCATTTATTTGAAATTGAAAAAAATATATTACTGACCTCAAACTCTGGAATAGAGATGCAATTAATTAATTAATATTCTTCTGCTGACATTTTCTTGAGGAGTAATAAAAAAATATCTCTGATTTCATTCTGACGAGATTTTACACATGTAATGAGCATAGTTGACACAGATTTGAACATGGCCTGAGGGAGTGACAAAGATGTTTTGGTTAGCATAGATTCGTTATGTTTTTAAGCATCTGGCAATCACATGGTAAACCATTTGGTATAATCATGTTACTGGGCACGAGTGCAACATCTGAAACATTCAGGCAGAAACCCACATAAGTTTCGCTACTGTTTTGCTGTAGTTTAAGAGGACCAGCACACATTTGTTTATTATTTTTGTGTGCATGCACACACTCTCATGATGTAACCTCTTTTGTAGGGTTCGGGGCGAGCTCCTTTAAGCAGAGCTCCACTACAGGAGCTTTATGACCCCTCCATGGAGTCAGCTGCCTCAGCTAACCTAGACGACCTACAGCGCTCATGGGAGACTTTGAAGAATGTGGTAAATATCCATAAATGCTTCTTGCATTACAAAATCCAAATCACTTCTTATGTTGGTTAACATACAGTATATTACTTTACAGATCAGTGAGAAGCAGAAGAGCCTATATGAAGCTCTGGAGAGACAGCAGCACTATCAGGAGACCCTGCAATCTGTCTCCACAAAGATGGAGTCCATTGAGACTGCACTAAATGAAGGCTTAGAGCCAAGCAAGAGTCCTGAGAGCCAGATGGCCGCCCACCAGGTGAGAGAGACAGAGGATCAGATGAAGCAAGATGACCGCACTAAAACTGGATCACATAAAAACTCAAGCCTACAGCTGGACTAACGATACGCGCCAGGGGACAGGGTTACCCTCTAGATTACCAACTTCTCCTGTGTCTAAAAACTAATCTCTTACCTTGAAGTATCTTCCTTTCTGTGGCATTTAGCCTGTAATGTAGCTTTACTGTTACAACTAGAGCAAATCAACTTTCTAATAGACCTGAATTAAAATAATGGTTGTTCCTCAGGCTTTGATGGATGAGATCTTGATGCTCCAGGATGAGATCAGTGCACTGCAGGCCTGCTTCTCCGAAGAGCTACAGTTGGATGAGGACAGTTTGGAGGCAGATGCCGGAGACCAGCTGGCCTTGCAGTCAACCCTCACTGTGCTAGGAGAACGCATGGCCACCATCCACATGAAGGCCTCCGGAAAACGCCAACTTTTGGAGGTGAGAAGGAATAAACAGCATGCAGAGAAATGGAGACGGCTAATAAATAGTAGCAAAAAAAAGATTTTGCCATGCTGTTTTTGTTATTTTATGTACTGTTGTTTAGCAGATGTTGGGAATTTCAAATTAGTAATTAGTCCTAGTTATTATTGTAGTCTTTCAGTTTTACCATCAGGATATCTCTCTACTTAAAACCACTAATTGCAGATTATGAACCGAATGACAGACAAGCCTAAACTAATTCCCAGGAGCCATAATTAAAGAGAAAGAATAGAGGAATAACACATAACAAACTGGTGGTATGTTATCACACTTATTTTGCAACAATGACAATACTACAAGATTTTTCTTCACTGACCTTATTACGCTCAAGAAGACTCAACTTATTATATACCCATATAACAAATTGTACTTGATATAGACCTGATTTTGTGCAATCCTCTGTCCTCCAGGAGCGACTAAGCGAGCAGTTAGAAGAACAGAGGCAGGAACAAGCACTGCAGCGTTATCATAGTGAGGCAGAGGAGCTTGACAACTGGCTGCTCAGCACACGTGCCACACTGAGCTCCACTCTCCAGCCACATCCACAGGACATGGACATGGAGGAGCAGCTGATTGACTGCCAGGTAAGAGACTAAGTCTGGGAAATATGTCAGAATAAAATATACAGTCAACTTTATTAATAAACAAATAATTATTAAAATACTGATTTTATTTGGTTCATCTGCACTGCAGTATGCACTTCATTTTTATTTTAGATTACCAATTTTATTGTTTCAGAGCACTTTGAAAATCATTAGACTTTGTTGCAGATGATAAAAGTTTTTAAAACAATGATAGATTTTCAGTGGTGTACTGCATAAACAGTCAATTTCTTTGGATTCTGCTGGTAGATAATGTCTTGAGTCACTAGAGTGGGCCGCAAGTAAATCTGATTAGCTGTGTGGGTTTTGTCCCATTCTGTTGGTCATTAGGATTAGGGGTTTCTTCTTCCCTGCAGTCATAGGACGTCCCACAGTGCATGTCTGCATTTCTTCAAGGAGACAGAGACGTACACACGTGTGTCTTTTGTGTTTTGATTAGAGGGCTGTAGGGATCAAGTTAACCTTTAACCTGAAAGTTAGATTCTTTGTGAGCAGTCAGGGTGGCCCTGACCTTTAGCATACTGTTTGCTCATTCCTCAATGATTGCCACTGGCTCTCTCCACTATTAACCAGCATTCAGTTCCAGCTACCGTGCAGACCCACCACAAAATGTATTTATTATTTTCTTTCTTAGTAGTATGCTAACGTCTCTGGGTTCATGTATTATGGTAAAGATCTAAATGTCTAAATACTAGGTTAAGCAGCTTAAGAAGATTATCAGTCACTGCATACACACGTCTCCTGTTTACGTATTTTTCAAATACCTTCTGTTGTGTTTTTACATGTCTCCAAATATCTGAAAGCAAACAAATCTTTTTAGTTCGAGTGAATTTAGCTTTTTAACCACAACTTTATCTCAATGGTAAACCCATATGAAGGTTTTGTTGTTTGTATTTATGATGATAGCACTTAAAAGAGCTTTGTTCCTTAAGACGAAAAAAGAAAGGGGATGTTTCACATGTTTCTGAAATCAACTTGAAGTAGGTTAACCAAGCCCAAATCCTGATTATGTTCATTCAATGGAATTAATGTTTATTAAATGTAATTAAATGTCATTTAAAGTGTTTAATTTCTTGTTAATAGCAGCTAAAATATTTACACTGCTGAATCACATCTGAGCAAAGCAATTTAGTCTTCTGATCTTTTGTTCCTGGTCTAGAACATGTTATTGGAGATAGAGCAGAAGGTGCTGTGTCTGTCCGAGCTGTCTGTTCACAGTGAGAGTTTGCTGATGGAGGGTAAGGCCGGCACACGGGGTGATGCTGAGCAGCTCTCCCTCAAACTGTACAGCCTTAAATCCAGCCTGCTGGAGTTACAGCGAATCCTCCAAGACAAACAGACCCACATCCAGGTGAGGAAGACCACTTTAAATTCTCAAAGTATCATTCTTTGATAGAAGAGCCATCCAGAAGCTATAATTTTGTAGAATGACAGAAAATGCTGAATACTTAGTATAAGAACAATTGGAGGTCATTGACGTCAGCACACACCACCAAAAACACTAAAAAGCACATCCTTGCCTCAATGGCTGCTTTGTGGACAGCAGGACAGAAGAATGCCAAGCGCTGTTCATTGTTGTAAAAGATGTTCTATTGCTCTCCAGCAACAACTATCTGAAACAAAGACCTTTTACAAATTGTGGGGCAAGTCTAGAATTTTTGCCAAGCTCTTTTGAATGAGACATGTTGGTGACATGTAAAAGCCTGATGCAAGCCGATTTGGGTTCATTTCCTTTTGTCAGTCATGACTGACCTTTAACCTCTACTAACTGAAAAGATGTTTAAGTTAGTGTGTGTGTATGTTTCCAAGAAATATGGTGTACATGTAGCTAGCTAGGTTAATTTTTACATTCTTTAAATTAATTTCAGAAATGTGTTCTTGGTGTAATATTTTTGTTCAGTAATAATGAGCAGAATTTTATCATTTGTAGATTTAATCAATTTTTTAAAACTTTTCACATATTTAAAAAAAATAAATGCATAAAAATCATTACCACAGCACCTTTGTTAAACATAAATATCTTTAACTTTCTATCTCTTCTATCTGTTTATTAGGGCTCACTTCAGGAGCAGGATGACATTGAATCAGACTCGTCTCTCTCTCAAAGTCCCAACATGATGGATTGGCTCAGTCAGGCGCGATCCACACGCAACCAACAGCATCAAGACACAGTGCAAAGACAGAGGGTAGACAATCACACATCTACTCTTGAGCAATAACATGTTATTATAACAGTCAGCTTAACTAGAATAATATATGCGGATACTGACACAGCCTTAAAATACTATATCTTAAAATATAAAAATATTTTGTTATTCTATGAGCTAGAAGCTACTTAGAATTTTTTCAGCAGAAGTTCTTACATGTAATGCAGGAATTAGAGGAGCAGCTTGGTGAACAGAAGAAGTTACTGCAATCTGTAGCATCTAGAGGAGAGGAGATTCTCTCACAGCGAACAACACCCAATGGAGAAAGGTAGTTACTTGTCCATTTTTAAATCTTTATCTTTTAAGCTGTTTGTCATTTATGAAAGGCAAGGATAAGGGTGTACAGCACCGATTCATAATGAGCTTCTTTTTTTTTTGTAGGTCTCCCACAGAGCTTTCTGAAGGGGATGCTTGTCAGTGGCCTGACAGCATGAGCACTAATGATCAGATGAGAGTCCGATGGGAGAACCTGAGCAAAGACCTCAACAACAAACTGCAGCTGTCACTAAACACAATAGAGCAGACACCATGTAACACGGTACATAATTAATTACAACACTATAACCTAGCCTTGTTTTTCAGTGTTAGAGGATATAGAATGGTATGTTATATCTGATCAGTTCCCTCCCCTAATAGAGGGCTGCAGAGATTTTTTTTTGTAGGCAAAACCTGAAGTAAGGTTCCCTTGACAAGAACCCAAAAAGATTTTGCCATTGGCTTTTGGATTGTTGCAGGAAACAGGCTCTGTGACCAACAAAAGTTTAAGATTCTTACGTTTTGTTAATCTTTTGAAACCTAAATACTAAAAGCAAAATGTAGGTTATAAACGTCACAATTAAGCTTCCAACAACTCTTTTAGTCTTTATTTAAAAAAACATTATCCCTGAGAGTTTGAGCTAGAGCAATATGCCAGAGCAAGATTATAATGATTATATATCTCTTAGTTATACCAGCCCGTATCCAGCCCCTGTGGAGTCTTCAGAGGAGAGCAGCTGAGTCAGGATATCCTGTCTCCCCGAAGTCTGTTTAAAGGCTTCAGCCAAGATTTGGACTACTTGCCTCAGGTACTGCCACAGAATATTTGTATTTACATATTCTTTAAGAACAGGATGATAAATTGCACCAGAATTTTATAACTGGTAAAGTTTTATAACTAGTAAGGATATTTTTGCACATAGTCATTTATTTATGTCCTCCCACAGACAAGTGGTGCTGACAGTAAGCATGCTCATACTCTGAAAAGAGCTCTCTATGAGGCGGTTTCTTCAGCTTCCTCCTGGCTGGACAGTACTGAAAATGAGCTTGTATCTGGCCCAGTTTTACTATCTGATGACTCAGAGACTCACTTGGGTCACCTAGAGGTCAGACATAGTCATTTTACTAGAGTCTTTAACAATTTCTGTTATAAGAAACATTGACACTCTTTGACTGTCTTTGCTGCTCTCTTTAGAGTTTGAATAAGGAGATAAAGAATGTCAACGAGGAGGTGTGTAAATGTCGGGACGTGCTCAGAGGAACAGAGCAGCTATGGGATGGAGAAAGTGGAGAAAGTGTTTTGGTTGTGGAAGTGTTAGATGGTTTGGAGGAAAGACTGAAACTGCTGGACACAGTGCTGGAACAGAGATGTGACACAATGAAAGACAAGCTGCAGGAACTCACTGTGTTCCAGGTATATGTTTTTTGGGGGGGTTTTTTGTCAGTCAATATATATTGTTTTTTCTCTCTCGCTGTTTCTCTTACACATGCATTTTCCTCTTTGTCTATTCCTTAGGCTGAGTTGAGGCTGTTGCTTACTGCACTCAGTGACTCAAAGTACCAGCTTTTGCAGAAAATGAACGCGGCTGTGGATCGGCCTGCTTCTAAACAGATGGAGGTTAGATACACATTCAAAATGACAGATATAATAGCATGACACCAAGTAAAACTGTTAATTTACTATGAGTATATTCAATGTAAACAGATTCTAGCAGAAGCGGAGGACAGTTTGAGGGAATTTGAACAGAAAGTTTCTGAGATAAGGAGCAGAGGAGAGACTCTGCAGCCGAACCAGCTCTGCACCCAAGAGCTGCTAAAACTGCAGGTTCGTACATCTCTCCCCTGCGGTTTGGTTTCATAACAACCATTATAGTTACAGATTTCATGTCTTTCATTTGACTTTACACTTGACCTTGTGTTTTGCTGTCCAGGATGCTTATGAAGAGCTGGTGGAGATGGTGGGCTCCAAGCGGAGTGGGCTGAACCAGAGTTTGGTTCTAAAGGCTCAGTATGAGAGAGCTTTACAAGACCTGGTAGATCTATTGGACACCGCCCAGGACAAAATGGCTGCTGATCAGAAGATGAAAGTGGGATCAGTGATTGAGGTTCAGATTCTCCTAGATAAACACAAGGTACAGCAGAAGTTTTGTTCTTGTAAAATATACAGTCTTCCTTTTAAGGAAAAAATAGCAAAAATATTGGAGCCTCGTCTTGCTCTCAAAAATTTTTTATGTCCATTTCATCAATAACACCAACTTTATGAAATGACTGATTATATGTTTTGTAACATTTTTTGATTATCATGGACTCATGTTCTCTTGTTTCTTCCTGCAGGAGTTTTTCCAGGGGCTAGAGACGCATATTGTTCTGACACAGGCCTTCTTCAGGCAGGTCAGTGGGTTGGTGGTGCAGCGGGAGGTCCAGAGCTTGGAAGAGACTGTGGCTCAGGTCCAGGCTGTACTTAAACAGGCTCATAAACGAGGAATGGAGCTGGAGGGCATCCTGGAGGTGTGTGTGGATGTGTTTCTTAATTTGCATTCAAGATGCAAATAATATTCACAGAGTACAGTACATATGAAGTGAATAACGGTTGTGGTTTGTGGCATCAGTGGTGGAGCAGGTTGGTGGGTGACTATCAGGCCCTGTACAGACAGCTGGAGGCAGTGGAGAGCAATATCCCCAGTGTAGGCCTGGTGGAGGAGACGGAAGACAGATTGAGCGATAGAATTGCTTTGTATCAGGTACAGCTCCATCACACAAACAATACACTGGATCAGACATTCTTACACCATAATATTCATACAAAATCAACCATGATTTTACATGACAAACATAACATACTTTATCTCTATTCCATGGAATTCAGGAAATTTAAAGTTAAAAGAAATTTGCAAACAGGAAACATAATTGTAATGTCAATTTAAATTTAAGGAAGGAAAATTAAACTTCATTATAGCTTGAAATATTATAATTACATTATTTTTGGAGAATTGGTATTGGTAAGGTTTTTGAAAGAAGTATGAAAATGATTCTTCTTTCTATTTACTTTGAAATTTACCACAAATTTTTGAATTGCAGTATGTATTAGAAATGCTAGAAAATCTACAATCTGTCTCACACTCTCTCTTTAGCGTTTAAAGGCCAGTCTCTCTGAGCGGCAGCAGCAGTTGTATAAGTTGTTGGAGGATGGAAAGAGGCTGCTTTTACATGTGTCCTGCTCAGAGCTGGAGACTCAGCTCACTCAGCTGGGGGACCACTGGCTCAGCACCACCACCAAGATCAATAAAGAACTGCACCGACTGGACTCCACCCTCAAACACTGGATAAGGTGTGAGATCCAATCTGATTCCTTAAAAATGAAAAGAAATTAGAAGAAACACTTGAGTATGTTTGTGTCCATGTATGTACGTTTTTATTGACATTACGTGTTATCATGTTTGTAGGTATCAGAGCGAGTCAGCTGAGCTTAGCCAATGGCTGAGTTCGGCACTAGACCGCCTGGAGTTCTGGAGCACTCAGTCTGTTACAGTACCTCAAGAGCTTGAGACCGTCAGAGACCATCTTCATGCCTTTCTGGTAAGAACAGCTATTAAATATCCAGCTAAAATAGCCTTAGGTCTCCCTTGAGATCTTATAGACACACTCTATACATTGGCTCTATATTTGCAGGAGTTCTCCAAAGAGGTAGATGCCAAATCTTCTTTGCGAGCCTCAGTTCAGAGCCAGGGGAATCAGCTTCTCCGGTTGAAGAAAGTGGACACAGCAGCTCTCAGGGCAAACTTGGCCCAGGTAGACACACAATGGGCTGATCTTCTCACTCGTATCCCTGTGGTCCAGGAGAAACTACACCAGGTATGATGAATAGGACTGATTGCACTATCTATTTTCAGTTAAGGAAGGTTTTGCAGATAATGAACAGGCTAAACATAGCACTTCTGTTCTCATCAACAGCTGCAGATGGAGAAGCTGCCATCCCGTCATGCAATAACTGAGCTAATGAGCTGGATAACCCTTATGGAGAACATCATCAAAGAGGATCAGCTGAAGATCATGGGGGCAGTGGGATCTGAAGCTGTGCAAATGTACCTTCAGAAGTACAAGGTAGCAAAACAATTCATCAACTTTTAAAATAATTTTTGTACCACGCATTTAAGTCACCAAATGTCTCTTTTCCTTATTTACTCCTCTCAATAGGGTTTTCAGATTGACCTGTCCTGTAAGCAGCTGACGGTGGACTTTGTGAATCAGTCAGTTCTGCAAATCAGCAGTCAGGATGTAGAGGGGAAACGGAGTGACAAAACAGATTTTGCTGAGCGTCTAGGGGCCATGAACCGCCGCTGGCAAATACTACAGGGACTCGTTACAGAGAAGGTTAGACATAAATGTAGAAAATTCTCACATTGTGCTGGAAAACATGGAATATCAGGTTTTGTGTTTGGTTTTGCATCCCATTGTGTGTCATTTAATTTTTTAATATATCAAACTGGTGTCTTTTTTGTTTAACAGATTCAGGTTTTAGAGGGTCTGCTTGAAAGCTGGTTAGAGTACGAGAACGTGGTTCAGACCTTGAAGACCTGGTTTAGTGTACAGGAAGAGAAACTCAAAAAGAAGCACAGGATTGAGGATGTTTCCTCAGCCCAGAATGCACTAAAAGATTGTCAGGTAGGTACTGCACCCTAGTTGTTAGGCTCTACGTAATGCACAGTATATGGATTCATGAGTAAAGATTACATAGATAATCCAGAAATATTCTATTTGATTTATCGTTTTGAAATATTGATCTGACTGTCTCGGTCTTTGTATGCTAGGAAATGGAGGTGTTAGTAAAAGAGAAAGAGAAGGATCTGGAGAAGGCTGAAGAGAAAGGATGCTTATTAATTCAGGATAAGAAAGGCGAGGCCGGCTCTGTTATTATGGACACTCTAAAAGGTCTAAACCAGTCTTGGGGCAATCTGGATCACATGGTATGTTTCAACTAATGCATCTAGTTTTGTAATGTTCATTATAATATTGTTCATAATTTTCACTTTTTGTGTGTTACTGCAGATCGGGCAGCAGACGGTCAGTCTCCGGTCAGTGCTGGAGCAGTGGAGTCTGTATAAACAAGCATATGAGGAGATACAGGGCTACCTGATGGAGGGATGTTACACCATCTCTCGTCTGCGTCTTCTCACTGGCTCCCCAGATGCTGTGCAGGTTCAAGTAGAGAACCTTGAGGTGCCAGTCTGCCGCAAAACACGAATGAGCTTTTATTAGCATTATATCGAGAAAGAACCTAAAATCACCACAGGTTTTTGTGTGTCTCAGAGTTTACAGGATGAGTTGGAGAAGCAAGAGAGCAGTTTACGGAAACTGGGCTCCATAACGCAACAGCTGCTGAGGGATTGTCATCCGTCAGTGAGCGATTCACTCAACACAGCACTGGGTGATGTAAATCTCAGGTCAGTTTCAGAAACGTCTTGTAACTAATATAGACACTGATCAGTACAAAGTGTTTGGAAATCATTGATCTACTGATCTGCTGTCAGGTGGAATACACTGCTGGAGCAGATCTCAGATCAGCTGAGGAGGAGTAAGAGCCTGCTGCAACTGTGGCAGCATTACAAAGCGCTTCATGCTCAGAGCAGCACTGACATCCAGAAACTAGAGGATCAGGTGGAACAGCTGCTCAAGAGTGCCAACAACAGGAACGTCACAGAACAGGAAGTAAAGGTGTGAATTTATCAATGCATGACGGGTTTGGAAGGGAAGCATATTAAATATTTCTGTACTTGGATTATGTTAGTGACCCAAATGTATGGAAGCAATTGCTAATTCTGACAACTGCGTGCAGTTATGAAAGCCTTGAAGCAAGGGCCACAGTATTCCTCTTTGTAAAACTGGTATTTCTGCAGGGCCTTATGGCGACTGAGGGATCCGTAGAGTCTGTCCTGCAGCAGCTGGATGAGTTTTCAGAGCAGCTGAGGAAACAAGTGGACCCCTCTGCCATGACAACCTTCCATACAGACCACCTGTCACTCGCTCAGCGATTAGCAACAGTTGGACATACCCTCCAAAGACAGCAGTCTCTGCTAGAGGTTCAGATGATTCAGATTTTACCTTGTGCACACAGACACAGAACATTTATACAGTTTTCACACATTTATTTTAATAAAATATAGACTGCTGTTTAAAAGTTGGGGTAAGATTATTTGATGTTTGGATCCCTTACGTTCACCAAGGTTGCAGTTATTTGCTTGAAAAATACAGTAAAAACAGAAATGTTTTTGATCAATTTAATAGTTCCTTGATAAATAAAAGTATTTATTTAATTCAAAAATAAATAAATCTTTCAGACCCCAAACCTTCAAATGGTAGTCTATATTTTCAATGAAATAATACAGTGTTTTTTTTTTTTAATTTTCAAACATTTCATATTTTTGACACTTTTTCACGTGTGACTATCATTTTGTCACTTTCACAGATGCCAGACTGTAAAGCCTTTCAAGTGTAAATGTGTTTTTTTCTTTTTCCTTTCCTCAAGGTGGGTATGAGCGACTATGAGAGGTTTAGTAAGGAGTTAAATTCTCTGAGCCACTGGTCAGAAGAAGCTGAGAAGGTTCTGAAGGAACCAGACCCAATCGGTTCTCCAGATATGTCATCTGTGCAGGAACACATGGAAAAACTTAAGGTGAAATTAGTTTTCCTGTAAAATTATGGGATTGTATAAACACTTCTGAACTTTCTCATATGTATGTGTGCCTATAGACCCAAATGTTAAAACTGAGCAGTCTTTCTCCTGATCTGGATCGCTTGAATGAATTGGGTTATCAGCTTCCCCTCAACGATAATGAAATCAAGCGTCTGCAGAACCTAAACAAGAGCTGGTCATCTAACTCTGCTCACACGATAGAGAGATTCAGGTATGTGTGGTTACTGTTGATCTTTACTGTTGATTTCTTGTGTCGAAGTGTTTAATATTTAGGTGTCTGCTTCTCTGTGTATGTGCAGTAAACTGCAAGCCCTGGTATTGCAAAGACAGACATTTTTGGAGAAGTGTGATGCTTGGATGACCTTCCTTACCCAAACTGAAGAGAAACTGGCTGCTGAGATTTCTGGAAACTACCAGAGCCTACTAGACCAGCAGAGAGAGCATGAGGTTCTTATAAAAAATACTTTTTTTAGAATAACTACAGCTAAACTACAATCATTCCAACATTTTTTATTATTCTTATTATGGCCATTTTGTCCCCAGCATTTTTTCTGTGTCAGTATTTAGTTTTTTATTTCAAAACTCAATGCCAATTTGTGGCAAAACCTTCATAAGATGGCTATATTAAGATTTTTCTGTTTAAAAATGATCAAAATATGCAGCATTGAATGCACTGAGTCATAGTTAAATTACCCACTTTATGCAACTTTTCTACTTTTTTGTGTGTGTGGATAGTTATTCCAAGCAGAGATGTTTAGCCAACAACAAATTCTATACTCTATCATCAATGATGGACATCAGCTCCTGAATCAGGGACAAGTCGAAGACAGGTAACATTTGTTTATTTGTTTATTCCTATTCTTTCAATCAATGCGTGTAGTGACTCTTTTTTCTCTTACCTAAAAGGGATGATTTTGGCTTGAAACTGGCACTGCTTAGTAACCAGTGGCAAGGTGTGGTGAGGCGGGCCCAGCAAAGGCGGGGGATAATTGACAGTTTGGTTCGACAGTGGCAGCGGTACACAGAGCTGGTAGAGAAACTGCGTCATTGGCTGCAAGAAGTGTCAGTGGAACCAGACGAGCAACATCAAGGGTCAACAGTAGCACTACAGCAGATCCGTGGCATGTTAGACCACATTCAGGTAAAGATATAACCATAATTACATTAAAGCATAAATAATGGCTTCCTGCAAATAACATGAAGTACTCTGGATGTCCCCTTCTCTCTTCCCAGCTGAAGGAACGTGTGCTCCAGAGGCAACAGGGCAGCTACATCCTCACGGTGGAGGCCGGGAGGCAACTCCTCCTGTGGGCTGATGCCAGAGCAGAGGCCTTTCTTCACACTGAGCTGACTGATGTGCAGGAACGCTGGAGGACCATTAACATCCGTCTCGATGAGAGAAAGAAAGAACTGCTCTCTCTGCTAAGGGTGAGTTCAGAAAAAATG
>JAUMHE010000075.1:10826669-10843430 GCA_032359235.1 Enteromius mattozi
GGAGGACCATTAACATCCGTCTCGATGAGAGAAAGAAAGAACTGCTCTCTCTGCTAAGGGTGAGTTCAGAAAAAATGAAAAAATGCGTGCTCTTACTGTTCGTCTGGTTGCTTATTTGCTAGATTTAGTAGTTTGTATCAAGTACAAACACTACATGACTTTTGCTGTTTAGAGGAAGTTCATTATTTTTTATTTTTTTATTAGCAAATCTTTGTTGAGTAATTTTGGCTGATTATTTGCATTTGTTGGGTAGTTTCCTTTAGATGAATGTGTTTTCCTGTAAGTTGGTTGGATTTTGCACATGTATGATTATGTATTATAGGATCAGACTTTTTCAAATTCTGAGACCACTGGTAAAAATATTTAGTAGTTAAATACTAATTTAATTGAAGTCAATTTTTGTAAAATTGTAAAACTTCAATGTAAAAAAAATATTTTTTTATTTCAGAAATTTGTAATTTGTAATTTTGTTGTATTTAATAACAATGGTGAGAGAGTTGGACTTGTCACCCAAAGGTTGCGGGTTTGAGTCTCAGGTCTGGCAGGAATTGTTGTGGGGGGAGTGAATAACCAGCACGGTGTGTGTGTATGTGTTTACTACTGTGTGTGTGCACATGAATAGGTTAATTGCAAAGCACATATTTCACACGTTACTTTACTTTTACTTTACTTCACTTTCACTAACTTAGTGAAATGTTTTTAAATATTATATATAAATACATATAAAAAAATCAATCTAGTCTCAAATTTTTTCAGCCCACTTTTTATATGTGACATGCTGTTTCATTGTTGCAGATGTACTTATTGCAGTGTTTCCTGGTTGTTTGTTTGATGCGTTTCAGTTTAGTATTTTTATAGTACAGCATCTTTTCTAGATTTCAATGGGGTGCGTCTATAGTCAAGTATAGTTAAATGTTCAGGATCAGATTGTTTTGTTAAGTATTAAATATTCTTGGTTATTTTGTTTAGTGAAATCAGGGATTGTTCATAAAAAGCTATTTTGCACTATAGATATCAGAAATACAGAAACATAGCTGAAGTGTTGAATAATCCAAAATGAAATACATGAACTTTATCAAACCTATAAATGGATCTCATGTTCAAAGTTCTTTTCCTAAAAGAAAAGAGAGACAGTGAAGGACTTTGCATCTGACCTTACAGAGCAAATAGAGGCGAGCTAGCATAACGAGAGTGAGAGAGTGTGTGATGTGTTTTGTGTGTGTGTTTGAGGGGGATGAAAGAGAGAGAACGGGAGAAAGAGGCAGCGAGGGAGCTGAAGGCAAGAGAAATTTCTTCAGTACTGAAGGAGGCAGGACACGGGAGGGAGTCCGAGTGGTGCTGCGCTGCCAACACAGGGCAGCAGGGACAGGCAGTTATCTGCTCCATTTTGACGCAGCACACTGGGGCACAGACAACAATTTTGGATTGCAAAAGGAAAATGGCTACTCTTTCCTTCGGCCTCTGTCTCTCTCTCTTCCTCTCTCTTCCACATCCCTCTGTTTTCTCGGATTACGTGATGGAAGGTACCTCACTGCTTTATCTCTGCATGATTATCTGTCTCTCTTGTGTCTCAGGACCATGACCCTTTGCTCTGCCCATGTTTAAATAAAGAATTGGTTACATATGATGTTCTCCATTATGTTACTAATTAAAAATGTGAAGATCTCTGAACATCTCTTTCTGACTTTTCCTCAAGTGTTGTAATAAGCATGTTGCATTAGAGCTAGCTTATTTTTCTAAGATACATAGCCTAATTGTGCATCTATTTATCATGCTCGCTCTTTCTCATGATTTCACAATTTTTTCTGGCTGTGTGCAGGACTGGGATCAGTGTGAAAAAGGAATTGCTGCATCACACGAGAAGCTGAGAGACTTTAAGCAAAAGCTCTCTGTGCCTTTACCCGACCACCATGAGGAGCTACACACAGAACAGATTCGCTGCAAGGTACATAAACAAAATCTGACTCATCTTGTGTGCTATGACCTTTTAGATGTGTGTTGCTTCAGCAACATCTTAGTATCTTTCTTATTATTTGAGCTCAAGTGTTAAACACAATTTCCTGACCATATTTGCTGTGATAAAGCAACAGTTTCTCTATAGACCAGATAATGATTGGTTTGTGCAATCTGCTGCTGTCAACCACTGCATTAATAATACCCTTGCATGCTTCTTGCAGAATGTGTGTGTGTGTGTGTGATGCCCTGACACTCTGCTGAATTTTTTATCTGCAAAGCAGGGTTGATATTGCAGAGATGTGTGTGCAGTATAGCAGAAGGTGTGTAAAAGTTACATCAACCTGCTCTGGTCTGTATGAGCTGGATGTCAGCAAGAGTTACTTTGACTTTGCCTGAGGGAAGGAAGTTGAGGTGCATGCTAATCATGCTAAACCATGCATGTTAGCAGAGACGCTGAGGTTAATAAGTGCTTACAACTGCAGCAAAAAAAAGCTTTTTTTAATAGCAAAATAATGAGAGCTTTTTTCTATTCAAATTATATCTCGATACAGAGATCATTTATACGTTTATTGTGTGCTTAATGTCTTGTCGACTGTTGTTATCTGTGTGTCACATGACATCTCTATATTAGGATTATGCAGTGTAAATCGCTGTGAATGCTAGCAGAGATATCAGTATCAACAAATATCAATACAAATGCAATTAAGGTCTTTTGGTTGTTACTGTGTGTTAGAAGAAGAATATGTGCAATCAATATTCTTCTGTTTTAGATAAATATAACCAGCACTCTTAGTAAATATTTTATTTTATTTTGGCTTGGTAGGAGTGGGCTTAAGGACAGGATTTATTTTATTTTTAAGCAAATTAATGTATTTTTTAAAATTATATTCAGTTTACCTTTCCTTTTATTTAATTTTAAAAAATTATTTATTTCTTATTATTTATTTTGTTTACAATATCTACCTGTTTAACTCTAGTTTAGATTATAAAATTTTAATTTGAACTATTTCAGCATGTTGAGTTTTATTATTTTACTTTAACATTTTACATTGGTTTTGTCTGTTTATTTATTTGTTTAAAAATCATTTTATTTTCAACAGTTAGTTTGAACTTAATTTTACTATATTTTACTGTATATAATTTTATGTATTCTATTTTTAAATCTTACATTTATTTTACTATTTCTGATGCGTTCATGAATGTGTGTGTTTGTGTCTGTGATAGGAATTGGAGAGCAGTATTGAAGGCTGGGCTGATGATGTAGCTGGCCTGTTTATTCTGAGAGAGTCTCTCTGCAGTGGCCTCTGTGCTGATGACCTCACAGTCCTGCAGGAGAGACTTGTATTACTCCAGAGACAGTGGGAGGAGACCTGTCACCAGGTACACACATCAGTCTGTCCCTTTGCATATGTTTAACACCATAACACATTCCATGCACAGCTGTCTGCCATAAACACAAGCATTTAATGAGACAGAAGCACTGCGAACAAGCTCTGACGTGGAGGCTTTACAGTACATTACAGTTGATAAAAAAAAACTACAAGTTTTCATTAAGTCAGATTGTAAAGGGATGTGACTTACAGAGAATTGATTCTATTGTTGAACCAAAGTTCTTAATGGCTCCTAATCCCTGATGTCATTTAGTAAAGAAAGGGCCAGGAGAAAAAAGGAAGGTGCATGACACTAAAGTATTACCTGTCCATATCTGATATCTTAATTTTCTCATTTTGCTCATCACCTTTTTTGCACCTTATCTCACCACCTGTGACATCCTTTCTTCATTTATACTCTGTACTCAGTGCACCAGTGTTGTGTAATTGATCATTGTCTGTCATCTCTGTAGCTGTCCCTGCGCAGGCAGCAGGTGAGCGAGAGGCTGAACGAGTGGGCCGTGTTCAATGAGAAGAACAAAGAACTGTGTGAGTGGCTCACACAAATGGAGAGCAAGGTCTCACAGAACGGAGACATCAGCATTGAGGAGATGATTGAGAAGCTCAGGAAGGTGAAATTAACACACAATCATGACATATTTGTTTCTTATGAAATCAAGAAATTTATCAATAATCACTTTGTGAAATCTCTAAAGGGTATTTTTTTCTTATTACTTATTTCAGTGAATATGTGTCCAAATTCTTGTATTCAGCTAAAACAAACATGCATTCTCCTTGTTATCAGGACTATCAGGAAGAGATCTCTGTGGCCAAGGAGAACAAGCATCAGCTGGAACAGATGGGGGAGAGATTGGCTCAGGCCAGCCATGAAAGCAAAGGTGCAGAAATAAAATACAAACTCAGCAAAGTCAATGAGCGCTGGCAGCATCTGCTTGACCTTATAGAAGCTAGGTGAGTCTTTTGAAGATATAGCATGTTGTTGTGCCTATTGTTGTACAACTGTGTTACATTTACAGATACAGTTGTGCCTTTTATGTATCTATTATAGAACAAAATTCCAAATTAGTTTTTTTTAAATAATGTTTTAATTCAGAAATGAAAAACTTTAATTCTTGAATCACAGCTCTTCTCAAGAGTGTCATATATAGAAATTGGGGCGTGAGCTGAGCATGTTCCACATGCTAATGGGCCATGGGTGGAAAGGAAATATTTTGCACCAACATCTTAAACATGACATCATGGTGTCTCTGGATATGACAAAGTCGAGTTGTCTGCAGTCAGGACTGAAAGCTTCTCATGTGTGTGGTGTTGATTTCACTGTGGCCAGTGTATTAAGAGTGTCACCCTGTCTCTCGCACTTTCACTCATGTGCATTAGCTCTCTGCCACAGCTGCTGTCTTGAGCTTTCCCAAAGTGTAATAAATTGACATGCTTTTATTTGGATCCAGTTAAAGAGCTAAATGCAGAGATTTTGCTCAAGGAAAAGTATCAACACTGTTCACAAGCAAACATATTTCAAATGCAGACACACTGACACACCCTTTATCTCACACACATTTACTTGCCTTTCTAAATGCATGGCATTCCATCTTATATTGTTTTTATATTAGTTAGTCATAAATGCTATAACCCAGCCATGACATGAGAAAACATATTTATACTATTGAGGATATCCCTAAAAGGAAGTTTAACTCATTTTTGGATGTAAATTTGTTCCCAAAATATGTTTGATTTCTAATTTTGGTAGTGTTTTTTATTTTCCAATTTATATTTTTCTTAATATAACCTGTGCAACAACTGATGTTGTTCTTGCACAAAGATAATTTCCTTTTGCTTTTTGTTTAGTTTACTTTTAAATGGGTAAAGTGAGTAAATGAGTTGAAATGAATAAAATTAATATTGAATACTGAATTGAAACTGGTAATTGGTTTCAACAAAGGCTAGAACAGTGCTGTAAATAATAAGACAGTGGAGTGTGAATACTGATTGTTCATAAATAATAGACTATTTTAAAGAGCAAAAAAAAAATTCTTTGAATCTAAAAAAAATGTTGCTATTATTTAGCACTTTCTTAGTTTTTTTCTCTTGACGTTCTTTATTTTTATTTTAATAAATCAAAATAAAAAAAATCAAAAATAAATTTTCAGTATTTATGTGAATAATAACTGACATACACATTCCAGTCCTCTGATCAGCACATGCTAATGACTAGCGTCTTATTTTAGCCACAGCAGTATTTGTCACTCCCAGCTGCTCATGCCTGCACTTGAGAGCAGTTCACACACACATGCTCAGACACCCCACACACTAACCTGGGGACTAGAGAAAGCTTGGTCACTTTGTTGTTCAGACGAAAGAGAAGGGGAATTTCTTTCTTTCTTCTGGGACACTTGATTGAGAAGATTAGGCCCAATGGTGCTGGATATGGGCACTGAAAACATGGCAGGCCCTGGACAGGACTCAGATCTGCCAGAGTGTGACTGCGACATTAACAGGCAGGAAAACATTTATCCACTTATCATTTATCAACTGAATTGATTAATGCAACTGAATTTTAATGCAGTGCTGGAAGTTCCCATGTAATGTGGTATTTTCTATCATACTTGGACATGTCTTTTGGTGTGTCTAAGTTGTATTTTATTAGTTTATGTGGGTGAAATGTAGTTTGAGGTGCTGGAGTGAAGCTTTTCTCCACATACGTGATTGCCCAATAATTTCACTGTAAATTGTATTAACGCTATACCATGCTGTATTTGTTGACCTTCTGTTGCTGTTGTGGTGGGTTCAGTTTCAGTGTGTCTTTGTGCTTTAGGAATGTAGCTTGAAGCTCAGTCATACTGAACCATTCACATACCAGGGTTACATGAGGGCTTTATCTCACCAGGTCAAACAGTGTCTGTGTTTTGGGCTAACTGCCTAAATCATACACCAAAAGTTTCAATCAAAGTAAACAGAAGTTGAAACATGTCCGCTCTGCATCTGTGCTCTTTGCTACACATACAGTTTGAGATAAGACATTTTTTCGGAGATCTAGACCTGGAATGCTGGCACAGCTGAAACATTCTATGCTGGTATGCGTGTGTGAGCGTGAGTGTGTGTCAGTGGCATGCATTGAGCATGTGATTCTATATTTTTAGGCACCTTCAGGAATTGTAGGAAACTCTGACACCATTGGATTGTATTCTACCTCTGCTTATATTGTTTTTATATGCAAGACACCTTGACCTTACAGTACATCAGTTAACAAGTGACAAACTTTATAAAGCTGCTTTTGAAATTGGACAATGTAATGGAAATACTCTTATAAGTGTAAACTGTTTATATTTACCATGAAAATATTTAACAGATGCTTGAGAATCATGTTGCTATGATATTATAAACAATATAATTGTATTAGCATTTTTTTTTAGCTAATAATGCTCTGATGAAAGTAGAAATGAACTGATTTTGTATTTTTATATAGCCTAATTACACTAGCAGATTAATGACACATTTCGCAGAATGTGATGTTAATACAGTCTCCATACTCTACCTCTGTCTGTTTGTCTCTGGGGTTTGTAGGGTAAAGAAGTTGCGGGAGACACTGGTGGCCGTGCAGCAGCTAGATAAGAACATGAGCAGTTTGCGCTCCTGGCTGGCAAACATCGAGACTGAACTCTCACGACCCATCGTCTATGAAACCTGCGACTCAAATGAGATCCAAAGAAAACTCAACCAGCAACAGGTAACCTATACACACTTAGAAAAGACATTTTACATAGGTCACATAAAAGTGTGCCTGTACAGTAAGTCTTAGGAAAGCTCAATAAACATGTAATTTTGTGCAAACACACACATTTTTTAGTATATATTGCAAACCAGTATTAAAAAGAACTCAGAGAGTTTAATTCTGAGAGCTCTCCTGAAAAGTCAAAATAAGAACTTACTTCATCTGGCTCAGTCACTGACCCAATTACTGTTTCAGTAACACATCCTTACTTTTCCCAGCAGCAGCCACATATCAGCCTCTTTCTGCATCAGAGACAAATTATCATTGTAAAGAAGCAATATTAGACATTTTTAGAACCGATGATGCAACAAGCTGAAACACATTTGTAGACAAATGCATGACCCCAAGCTCCTCTGCCTAATAAACTGAAATGAAAAAGAAGCAGCCTAGATGATTAAAATGTCGGATGTCATGAGAAGCTCAGCTGAAGTCTACTGTCTCTGTGCAGGATCTGCAGCGTGACATCGAGAAGCATAGCACAGGTGTGGCGTCAGTCCTAAACCTGTGTGAGGTGCTTTTGCACGACTGTGATGCCTGTGCCACAGAGACCGAGTGTGAATCCATCCAGCAGGCCACACGAGGCCTCGATCGCCGCTGGAGAAACATCTGTGCTGTTGCTATGGAGAGGAGGCTTAAGTGAGTGTGCTGTGTGTGATTTACAAGTAAATCGATCCACTGGAAAATGTACACATTGGTTTTTGTGTAAAAGTTAACAAATGTACCAAAAATGTTTGGGGGTCAGTAAAGTTTTTTTTTTTTTTTTTTTTTAAGAAAATTGTTTTTCCAGCAAGAATACTTAGAAGTGACTACTGCTTTCAACATTAATAACAACAGCTTTGCCATCACAGGCATAAACATAAATATCTTTGCAGCATCAGAAACTTCTTTGAAAAACATTTTTTATAAATCCTGTGTTTGAACGCTATATACTAATGAAGACTCTAGTTCACAAAACAGAAGAAATGTACTCCTGAGCTGAAAATGAGTTATTTAGTATAATTAAAGTTGAATCTGGCCACCAGAGGAACAGGTGTGAGACCATGTGTCATGCTAGCTGACTCAGTGTATACAGGTGAAATCAGAGTTGACTTCAGCACACGATGAACTGTTTAACAGCTGTCTTTTTAAAATAAAGTATTTTTAGTAAGCCCCCTGGATGATACTGTACAATTATATTTCCAAGTAGAAATACTGGACAGTGTATGTATTTGAAACTCACTGTATGTGTTTTTGCAGGATTGAGGAGACATGGAGATTGTGGCAGAAGTTTCTGGATGATTACTCCCGTTTTGAAGAGTGGCTGAAAGTGTCAGAGAGGACAGCAGCTCTGCCCAACTCCTCTGGAGTCTTGTACACTGTCGCTAAAGAGGAGCTCAAGAAGTTTGAGGTACTCAGAGATCCACAGAGAGGGTTAATAAGGTTGAGGCAGTAAGTCAAGAGGATAATTGTGAATTATGGCTGATTACAAAAGACAGATAATTAACAAGAATACCGTTGGGGAAAGAAAAAAAGATCACTGCTGGCATCCAGTGGTGAAAGTGCAGCCTTCTTCAACCTTCAGTCTTAATTTGTAAAGTGTCTTTGATGACTAAAACAAATGCTAAACCATTATTACTTTTAAATTTGCACTTAACGAAGGTGCAGTTAGAAGTTTTTCCAGTTTGTGTGAATTTGAGATTTTGTTTGCACAGTATAATGTGCAAATAATGGTGTTATTTGCATCACAGGCGTTTCAGAGGCAGGTACAGGAGTGTCTGACCCAGCTGGAGCTGATCAATAAGCAGTATCGAAGGCTGGCACGTGAGAACCGCACAGACTCATCCTGCCATCTACGCCAAATGGTGCATGATGGGAACCGACGCTGGGATGTACTACAGAGGAGAGTAGCTGCCATCTTGCGCAGACTCAAGGTGATATTATCAGTTATATATCGTATGGACACATTCAGTTTATTAAGTGACAGTAAAGACATTTATTATGTTACAAAATATTACTATTTCAAATAAATGCTGCTCTTTCTAACCTTCTGTTCATCCAAGAATCCTGAGAAAAGTATACATTACTGTTTTCTTACAAATATTAAGCAGCAAATTTGAAATAATAGGAAATTAACCCAAACAGCATATTAGAATGATTTCAAAAGAATCAAGTGACAATGTCCTCAGAAGTCACCAGAACCTAAACTACTAAGAAAAGCAGCGTGATTAATTGACCTGCTCTTCTTTTGTCCTGCAGCATTTCATTGGTCAGCGAGAGGAGTTTGAAACAGCCCGAGATGGTATTCTGGTATGGCTGACGGAGATGGACCTGCAGCTAACCAACATCGAGCATTTCTCAGAGTGTGACGTTCAGGCCAAGCTCAAACAACTAAAGGTAATGGCTGTGTGAGCATACATTAATAATTTACATTTTACAAAAATATGAACATGTAAGAGCTATAGCCTTGTAGGCAGACTTGAGTCCCAGTACTTATCCATTATTTCCTGTCTGTCCTTATACTGTCCAATCAAAATAAATGTGCAAAATTGCATTTTATTAAACCAGACAGGCAGTTGTTTAAGGATAAATTTGAATATTCATTATAGCTAAAAAGAATTACACAGAGTTTTATACATTGACAATTTATTGACATACGTGATATGCATTTTAGACCTAGGAAATGCTCAAACAGAATTATTTTTACTTGTTCCGTAGAACATTTATTTTTAAATTTGATTCAAACTGACTTGTCAATTTACTTGTGATCACAGGCGTTCCAGCAGGAAATAAATCTGAATATGGGAAAGATGGAGAGTGTGTTTGGGCAGGGGGAGGTGCTGATGGAGAAGAGTGAGCCTCTGGATGCTGCTGTCATAGAGGAGGAGCTGGATGAGCTGCAGAGATACTGTAGGGAGGTGTTTGGTCGGGTGGATCGCTACTACCGGAAACTCACACGCCTGCCAGTGAGACACAAATTCAGACATGCATACTCTTTTGTTTGTCTCAGCTTTTGCTTTGCCTGTGTAATGGTGGCTCTCACTTTTTATGCTACCTCTCATTCGCAGCTGACTGATGATGAGTATGAAGGCTCAGATCGTGAATTCGAGTCAGGTGACCTCTCAGACCTTCAGTGGGGTGAGGATGGTACCATGTCCCAGACATCTAGCAGACCATCCTCAGCTGGGACTGCTCCTGTTTGTACAAACGGCTCTGGCCGGGACACCCCTGCCAGTGTAGACTCCATCCCTCTGGAATGGGATCATGACTATGACCTGGACCCCATGGGCCATACAATGTCTGCACAACGGGGCAGACAAAAAGATGAGGATGAGGAGTTACTGTGTTTGGCCACTGCAGCACTTACAGGTGAGTGTTCTTGACCTGAAGGATGTTCATGAGATGACGCTCCAGCTGAGTGTCCACCTCCCTGAGCAAGGTCTTCTCTGTAAAATGTTGGTATGTTTTGTTGTGTATCTCTTTCCACAGACGTAGTGATTCCTGAGAGCCCTGAAGCTTATATAAAATTAACAGAAAACACATTGAGGTCTTCCTCTGGTAGGCAATAAATTACGGCATGCTAAATTAATGCTAAACTGCACTGCATGCTATCGTATTGCATGAATTGCACTATTGCATGAATTCTAAAAAATGCATGGCAAAAATTCTGACAGATCTGGTCGATTGTGTTTTCCAACGTTAAAATATTCCTCAAATCAAACAATACTAACTGGCATTAGATGAGAAAAAATTAAGAGAAAAAAACATTTTAAAGCACCTAAATGAAAATAAACCAAAAGAGAATTTAGTTGAGAATTTGAGAAAAACAAGAGATTTTAAATATAGTGCAGTGAAAATAGTTTATGAGATATTGTATTGAGATGTATATATGTAGAGAAAGAGAGAGCAGAATAAATTAAAAAAGACAACAAAAAGTCCATTAAAAAAGAAATAAAAAAAATAGATATTTATATTGCGTATTTGATGATGTGAGGATATCAAAAGTATTGCTAATTGCCCCTACACTACCTTTCAAGTGTTGGTAAGATGTTTTGTTAAATGTTTTTAAGTTTCTTTTAATCTATTTTAAGATGTAATTTATTCCTGTGATGGCAAAACTGAATTATTAGCATCATTACTCTAGTCGTTTGTGTCACATGACTCTTCAGAAATCATTCTAAATGCTGATTTGGTTCCTAAGAACCATTCATTATCAGTGTTGAAACAGGTTGTGCTAATATTTTAATGGAAAACAAAATACTTTTTTTCAGAGTTCTTTGGTTAGAAAGAACAGCATTTTCAGATACCTTATGCAAAATTTTTTATATTTTCAGTGACTTTTTAGCAAATGAATGCACCTTGCTGAATAGAAGTATTTATTTATTACAAAAAAACAAGGTGAAAAGTGATGAAAGTGATGACGGTGATGTAACTTCAATTGTTGGAACCGCATGCATGCCACAAGACCACTGCATGGTTTTACAAACCCCTTCATTCCAACATGTAACTGACATTGATACTTTTTATATTTTTTATTCATTCACTGTTAGAAATAAAAATAGGTTGCATATAAAACAATTGATGTATAATGTTTGCATTCCATTTTTAACGAATAACGTGATTAAAACTTTAAAAGCTTTACAAACTCCTAATACACTCACAATGTGATCAAAGAATGACTCCGTTTCAGAATGATCCTTATTTTAAAGGTGGTCATGTGACATTACATATTAATCTTTACATTATTTCCTGCAGGTGAAGCGGTTAGATTATTAGACAATATAATGGACACTGGCCGCTACAGCCTTGAGCAGACAGATGGCACTATGGGTGTTCACGACACCGCTTACATGGGCTATGTGAGTACAGGTTCATTGTGGTGCTTGGTCAGTTTAGTCTTTAGTGGCAATAAGTTTGATAAGTTTCTTTGCTCTGCACAGATGAGGCTAATGGATGATTGCCGTGGCAGTCTAAAAGCGGTCAGAAGGGTTGAGGGGGAGCTGGAGGAGGAAGAGGACAATCCGTCAGGCCTGAGCAACCCTGATAACACAGAGACACAGAGCACAGGTTAGTCGAGCACAGAAACTCTGCGACTGCTGAGTATGTGTCTATATTTGAATTTGATGCTATTGTGGTAATTGTCATATTTCAGGTGTCATTGAGCGTTGGGAGCTGATCCAGGCCCAGTCAGCTGATTCAGTTCATAAGGAGAGAGAAGACCTGGTGCTATTGCAAAAGATGACCTCTGACCTAGACGCCATGGAGGCGTGGCTCGGTCAGGCTGAGGTGGAGTTAGAAGAACTAAGAGGGAAAAATCTTAGTGCAGATATACACGCTATTGAGCAGAGAATTAGAAGACTCAAGGTTTGTGTTGCCTGCTTGGTTCACAGTAATATATTTGTACATGTGAATTTGTTTGTGCATATTCGCTTAGTGATTTAATAAGTGTTTCTCTTTTAATGGGCTGTCCTCATACCAGAAATACGGAAAACGTATTAAAAAATTAAAAGTACAAATGTACTATTTCATATTACTGTAAATATATAATAGTTAACCATGCACAAGCTGTAAACAGATACATTTGGCACTGGCCACTCCATGTGTGGGTTGCTCACATGTCTACACTGTAAAACAAATCTTGCTCTCTCACGCACACACACACACACATTCTCTGACATTTCAAATCAGGCAGGATGTCAGTAACAGAAATAAACCAGAGGAAATCCACAGTATCCCGCTGACCTACATACAGAGTTAAAATCTGAGAGCATCTGATTTCACCAGTTATTTTTACTCACACACAAACTAAAACACCTGTATATAGTCCAAAGGCTGCAAGTGAACCTTCCCTTCAGAGCAATTTATCAACAGAGATGAATCAAAATGAGACATGCACCCAACTACACATTTCTTGGTAACACAATGCAGTCTCTAAAACAAACACAAATTTCTAACAAAAGCTTTGCTCTTGTGTCTCAACAGGAGTTACAGAAGGCAATGGATTCCCATAAGTCCAAAGTGCTGTCCATCAACTTAAATAGTGTCAAACTACTCCAGTCAGACTCAGAGGAGAGCCAGGTTCTCAAAGGGAAACTCAAGGAGATGAACTCACGCTGGGATCGACTGGGGAAATCACTGAAGGATTGGAGAACAGCACTTCAGGAAGCTCTGATGCAGTGTCAGGTACATTAGGATATTAAATTAAGCCTATAAGTTAGCAGTCTTATATAATAACATTTCACAGTTAATTGTGGAATTCGTCAGATTATTAGGCTAATAATATCCATAAGACAAAGAAATTATTCAAGCAGGGTGTTAAAATAAACAAGAAAACTTGCTTTTCAGTTCACCAACAACTCCACTGACCCAAATTACTTATTCCTAAAAAGGAAAAAAAAATATATAAAAGAATACAACTAATGCATAAAGATTTATTTTATATAATTAATGCAAAATAAATCATAAAAAAACATTGGCTGCTTATAGGGATTTAAAGATTTATGCAACAGATCTTACAAGATAAATATTAAAAATACACACAGGGAAATGCAAACACCCATCTTTTACTTAATGCAAACTTACCGTAGGCTACATTATGTTAAATTGTGCAGTTACAGTTATGTTATCCAATAATAAAACACACATGCAGAATTTCATCAGTTTGACAGGTACAATCGTATAAACAGCAGTCGGAACAAAATCAACTTTTGTAAATGTACAGAATGGATAATCAAAAGAAGAAAGGCGTTCTCCGCATTGTATCTTGAAAAATTTTCACACAGAGGTACGCAATAATGAAGGGAGGATGTTTTCTCTTGTCTTTGATATACCAAATCCGCTATTTAATTTAAAAAAAACATTAATTAGCCAAGTTTCGTATGCAAGTTTCCCTTGCAGTAAATGCGAACCGAAGCTCACCGGCGCCATCTTGTGCATCAGGCCCATATTGCAGCGGGTCCGTCACTTTTTTGGGTCCCCTTAAAACATTTCTGTTGTGGTCCGCACAATATACAGCGTGTTTCTTAGTTTGCATGAGTTGTGATCGTTTGCATTGCGTTTCTTATTTGTATGCGTTGTGAGGTCGGCAGCACTTGTGTTGTCAACTTGATGAAAATGTTTTCTTAATGTGATGGTGTTTTCTCTATTTGCATGTGTTTTCTTAAGTTGCAGCGCGTTGAGCTCTCTCGGCCACCGTAGTTTTGACCAAAAGTGACAGTAAAGACATTTGTAATGTTACAATAAAATTCTATTTCAAATCAATGCTGTTTTTTAAACTTTCTATTCATTGAAGAATCCTGGGAAAAAAGTATCAATGTTTCCAGAAAAGTAGTAAGCAGTAAGAAGTTTTCAACATTGATAATAACAAGAAATGTCTTGAACAACAAATCAGCATATAAGAAAGATTTCGAAGGATCATGTGACCCGAATACTTGAGTATTGGCTGCTTAAAATGAATCTCTGCCATCATAGGAGTAAATTCCATTTTACAATATATTACAATAGAAGAACATTAATTAAAAAATACACATATAATCAAAGTATCAAATGTCCAAATGCCAAACTTTTGAATGATATTGTAATTACATTAAATGCACAGATGCAGATACTGTCATTCTCTTACAATATTTGCTTTTCTACAGGAGTTTCATGAGCTGAGCCATGGTCTTCTTCTCTGGCTGGAAAACATCGACCGTCGGAGAAATGAGATTATCCCAATTTCATCGGGGCTAGATCGGCATACACTTCAAGCTCATTACAGAGCACTAAAGGTACCTGTGAAGTCATTGCTTTTTGGTATGGATGGATATTGACTGAATTTATATTTTGCCTCCTGCTCACCCTATACTGTATGCAGAATAAGAGATGAAGAATAGAGCAACCAGAATAACCCAGCATTCCATTAAGGGAATTTGTTCATCCATTGTCAAAACGTTCTTAAAATTCTCCAAATGTGGCAAAAATGTATTTAAAACACACGTTTCATTTTACCAATTGAAACTACATTGACACACATTTGTCTGCAGCAAATTCAGCGGGAGCTGTTGGAGACAGAGCAGAAGGTGGACAGTCTGCAGGAGCTCTCAGGACAGCTGCTGGTGCAGTCACATGGCAGCGAGTGTCTGGAGGCCCAGGAGAGGGTGCACGTCATCGGGAACCGTCTGCGCCTGCTCCTGAAAGCTGTGGCCACCGACCTGGAGCTGCTAGAAAAAGAGCTCCAGGCTCCTGGGAACAGACAGGTCAGTCTACAAACACATTCATTATCTGTTCATCTCTTTACCAACCATTGTTCAGTTTTAACAGATAATACATACAGCAACACTAGACATCGTCCATAATGTCCATCCATTTCAAAGCTAAATCTCAGATCTTCACCCCACTCACAGGATGCATCCCTATGGTCTGTTACGGATGACGCAGATACTTCTGGATCAGTCAGTCCTGTTTCAGAGGTCAGCGTTTCCACCAAACGACAATCGGTAATGCATCTCTCTCCCTTTTTATTATTGCTTTGGGCATGCTGTGAAGGTCACTGTCCTGCTAAAGTGAGGCGGTTGAGCTTATAACAGGGGAATTTTTTTTAAATGTTGGTTCCAATTTAATATTCCTCAATGACAAAATCTCCTGGAATTTTTGCTCACTTCCTCATCCCCTATAAATATGTGTTGGTTTCAACGTTTATTTGTGGAAGTACTTTACTTCTTATGAAATTTATTCAAGAAACACTGGCTTTACTTTTCAGACATTCTTTAAATCAAATGGATCCATGCTCAATTTAAGTGGATTTGTTTGAAGGTGTCTGTGTGGAAAGCCAGGTTTCTTTGCACCTTGCAAGATTTTTTTGTTTTGTCATTGCCACTTATTTTGCTGCTGCCTTTTGTTTTGTTATTACTGGTTTGTGATTATACTGATGGCCTGGCTATATGTCTCTGCTTGTCACCACAAGCTTTGTCTTTATTTGCTGGACTGAAACATTCTTTCTTTCTTTTACCCCTCCCTTCCTTTTGCTCATTGCACAACAGCTACGAGGCAAATGTAGTGTGTCAGAACCAGGATCCTCAGCCAGACTTCCACGTCACAGGTACCTTTCTCTCGCGCTTTAGAATGCAGGGGGGGATGATGGAACTCATTCCAGATCCAGATCCAGATCCTGATTCCAGATCCATACCATCAGAGGCCAGAGCACAAGTTGTTCAGTTCTAGGAAATGATTGTTTTGGATCCCAGTCAAGGATTCTTAGTAATCTTATGTGTTATTTTCCCCAAGAACATAATATTGAGTCTGACAATGTAACTCTGTGTCCTTTGAACCTTGTTGCATCCATCATCTTTCTCCATTCTTGATGCCATGTGAAAATACTGATATTTATTCATTTTGCAGACCATATAATTTTTGGTTGCTTTCATTATTTTTTGCGGTTTTATGTTTTTGTGCTAATAATTGTGATGCTCTTACACTGATGCCTGCCTTACAGCAAAATTAGCAAAAATACAGAAAAGCAGCCATATTGTGTACAACTTTCTAATACCTTTCATTAACAACATTAACAAGCATAACATGTATGTAATGCTTAACAATGTATTTTTAATTTATATTAAAGGAGCCGTATGTAGGATTGACACCGAGTGGTTGAACTAGGTATTGCAGTTCAAATTCAAAATATTGGAGATG
>JAUMHE010000075.1:10845684-10869321 GCA_032359235.1 Enteromius mattozi
TTCTTAATGCCTGTTGAACATAACAGAGACATTTTATGATTATTACAATAAATTTCTTACATACGGCTCCTTTAAATAGATAGAAATGCTATGAAACTTTTTAATATTTAAATGCACATGAGCTGCTGCTTTGTTAAGCATTATATCATGTTTGTTGGGACTTCTTAATGAAATATATTATGAAGTATCAGAAAATATGGAACTGTTTTTGATGGAAGTGAAATCTGTTCAAAAACAAAATATATAATGTGTCTATAAAACATGGGCATCTGTCAGTGAGTGACAAAATGTATATAATATATGCAAATAACAAAACAGTGACAGATGATAAAAACTATTTGCTTTAAAATGGATGGGAATTGAGTTGTCAGTGAAGTTATATTATATTATATTATATTTTGGAATAGCATTTACTTTCATATTTTAGTTTAAGGTGATATTTTTATTGTCGGTTTTCTTCATTATTTCTACATAGCTTTAATTTTTATTTCAGATTTAGCTTTAGCTATTTTAGTACATTAACTTCAATTTATTTTAATTAGTTGCCAAAGCAACATTTCAAATTTTCTTACTTTAATTTCACAACAACAGTTTTGAATAGTTTTAGTGAATGATGGCAGCACTAATTTAAAAGGATACTTGTTAAAAACGAATGGTTCTCATGTGATAAACTGAATAGTAGAAGTTCTGTGCTACTCGCAACATTTCTTCGTGTGTCATTATCGTTTATTCGTTCGTTCTGATGTGTTATTATGATGTTTTGTAGGTTGCCCAGCGGTTCTGGCTGCGTTTCGTCTCGCTCTGGTTCCTCCGTGTCACAAGGTGGCGCTGCTGTGGCTCGCTGCCAGCCCTTTCTGCTGCGAGTGCTCCGGGCGGCTCTGCCTCTGCAGTTCCTACTGCTGCTCATAGTGGGCCTGACCTGTCTGGTGCCCATGACTGAGCAGGATTACAGTTGTGCCCACACAAACAATTTTGCCCGGTCTTTTCATCCCATGCTCCGCTACACCAACGGCCCACCGCCTGTATGAGCAGAAGAGACTTTACTAATGCCTTCATCTGCTTCATATTACACTGCAGGACACAGAATGGACTAGTGTTAGCCAAAGCTGATTGATCCTGTTCCTGTACAGTGACTGCTGCTAATTTCATTTTTCACTAAACAGTGTACTATTGAACTCATTGCAATGTAGACTAGTGTTGGACAGCCAAACCGGTTAACCATTTCTGTCCCAAGGAAACAGAAGAAAAACGTTATGAAATCGTATATAATTATGTACTTAATAGCACTGACATAAGCATAAGGTACTGCACTAATGCCGTCCAAGAAAATGGCCAAAATTATTTGCTTAGGCTAAGAAAAGTGTTTTATTTTTATTTTTTTATTATTTAAAATTGTAGAAAATTATTTTGAATATTATTTAAATAAGATTTTGCATGGCAATTCAAATTGTATTTTTATTTTATGGCATGGAGTTACTTTTGTTTGTCCAGAAATGTAAAAACAGTCACTGATGTAGCTCTATGAGAGATACAGTTATCAGATAATACAGTTATCTACTTACTGTATCTTTATTTTGTGTGTTATGACAATGACAGTGGGAAAAAACATTATAATTACAATGTCTATGCCTATTTATGTATGTACAGTTTGCTAATGCTGACAATAAAGACACATCTTTTCATTTGATATATATAATATTTATTCTGCTAGTCTGGTCATTGTGTTTAGTTAAAAGTATCATTTTAAAGTGATTTTGTTTTTTAACTCTGTCCTTTATAATTAATTAGGTCAAATTAACATTTTCACATTTAGGTCTTTCAAAATGTAAAACATACTGCACAAATGATAACATTCAAGTATCAAATATAATATTTGATAAATGTAATGTACAAGTCTACTGGACACATTCACAGATTTGAGGGAAAATATGACATGTTTTGATATGGACAGTAAGATTTGTGCCAGATTAGGCAGTCAGGGTCAGTTCCTGTATTGAATAAATACCAGACCAGTGATTATAGGCTGTTACTCATTTCAAGTCTTCACAATGCTTATAGAAATCAGCATTTACATGTCAATTCACATGTACAAAAAAACAATTACAGCACTTTAACAGCAAAAAATATGATTTAATTCTTGTCAATTTAACCAACCAATAAGCAAAAATCTTTGCACAGAATATGGCACTAATGTCACCACTAACTGCTAAGCAGTTCCCCCCATTCAAGTTAAATTACTTATTTAACATATTAAAATAGAGCAGTGAATTTTATTGATAAATATATCTCCGATTGTGAGAATATATCACATCATTTTATTTCTCTTGTTTTTCCAAGAGTAACTTTTGTCTTGTTTTCAGTTCATGTTACCTTTTATGCACTGCTTATAATTATACATACCTATTATTGGTATAAGGGGGCAGTCGTGGCCTAATGGATAGGGAGTTGGACTTGTAACCCAAAGGTTGGGGGTTCGAGTCCCAGGTCCGGCAGGGATTGTGGGTGGTGGGAGTGAATTCCCAGCACTCTCTCCACCTTCAATACCACGACTGAGGTGAGACCCTCGAGCAAGGCACCGTTCCCCCAACTGCTCCCCGCAGCAATGGCTGCCACTGCTCTGTGTGTGTGTGTGTGTGTGTGTGTGTGTGTGTGTGGTGGGAAAAACCATACCTGGCCACAAGTCACTTCACTCACTCACTTATAATGCAAATAATAATAGTAACAATAGTTCTTCTAACATACCACTTCTGGCTGATGAAACAGATTCAACAATGTAACGTCACCTGTTTTCAATACAGTAAAATTTAAACAGTTTACCTGCAGAAATGCTTGTTTATGATTGTTTTGGTTTTTTTCTTTTCTTTTTTTTGTTTGTTTGTCTTAAACGGTTACTCCACCCCAAAATGAAAATTTTGTCATTAATCACTTACCCATTAAAGATTAGTTCATCTTCGGAACACAAGATATTTTGGATGAAAACCGGGAGGCTTGTGACTGTCTTATTGACTGCCAAACAATTACACTGTCAAGGTGCAGAAAAGTATGAAAGACATTGTCAGAATGCTCCATTTGCCATCAGTGGTTTAACAATAACACTGTATAAACTGTATAAAGCTACCAGAAAACTTTTTGCCCAGAAAGAAATAAAAAGAACAACAGCAATGCAATGGAATGCAAGGATATGCTGTTTTAAGTTTGTAATCAGGCTGTTTCGGGTCACCATTGACTTCCACATTTTTTTTTTCTCCTACTATTGAAGTCAATAGTGACCTAAAACAGTCTCTTTACAAATGTTTTCAAAATATCTTCCCTTGTGTTCGGCAGAACAAAAAAATTCATACAGATTTGGAACTACTCGAGGGTGAGTAAATGATGACAGAAATTTCATTATTATTCAACTATTCCTTTAAGTAAGCTTATGATGTCAAAACTGTCATTCCATTGGCTATTTAAACAGTAGAAGAAGAAGAATTAGCAGCTTCTACATAAATCTGTCTCAGTGTGCCATAAAGGCCTAAGTATTTTCCCAGTATGACATTTTTCCACCATGTCTTTTTA
Organism: Enteromius mattozi; assembly: GCA_032359235.1. Lineage (NCBI taxonomy): Eukaryota > Metazoa > Chordata > Actinopteri > Cypriniformes > Cyprinidae > Enteromius > Enteromius mattozi. The sequence continues at coordinate 10,849,243 of JAUMHE010000075.1, forward strand.
AACTAATGAAGAATTTGTTCTTATTTGAAGACTTAACCTGTCAATTTCTACAGATATGTTTTTACATTTTAAATGGGTTAATTTCAGAATCTAAAGTGGACTTTGATAAGGCACATGGAGAGACTATTAGACAGCACTGACTGCTTCACAGTCTTCACATTCTTCACATTCTTCAGTTGTTTGTTTGTACACAGCTCAGGGGTCTGGACTCTGCTCGTGACAGGCAGTGTTGGGGAGCACGGCTCCAGGACCTCTGGAGGGACTGCTCCTCTTGGTTGTGGGTGTAAACGGGGGGTCTTTCTCACTCTGTGGACACGGTCTCTGCACCTTTCCTGAAGAATGGAATCGCTGGGCGTCTAGCATCTCCAACAAAAGGTCATACAGCGGGACTCGATTCTTACATTTCATTCGGTATAAGTGCTCCATTCCTTTGTTGCTTTCAAAAAAGAAGCATATATAATTTGCATGACTGTAATATAAGCAGTCTTTGTTTTGTTTTGAATGGTAGTGTGTGTGTGTGTGAAATTATGTTTGTGTTAAAGTGCCCCTATTATGGATTTTCAAAATGTACTTTTCATGCAGTGTGTAACACAGTTCTAAGTGAATTAGAAAGTTTTAAATCTTAAATTGCACTGTGTATTAAGTTATTGTCTCTTAAATGAATCTCAAAAGAATCGACTCCCAAGCCGTTTCAATTTGGCGTCAAAATTAAACATCAGCTTTTTGGTTTTCTCCTGTTGATCTGAATGAAAATCCAAATTCATTCTTTGCCACTAAGAGCCGCTTTTGTAGCGTTTAAAGCTCACGAAATGAAATAGACAACCGGAGCGGTTTGGAAAGCTAAATCGTTGAACGAATCGTTTGGGAATTGTTGAACAAATAAGGTAAAAACATGCATTTTATAAGACAATGAAAGTGTTTTTTGACCTTGCATGTATGCCAACCTGTGGTTTTGGGACTCTCAAAACCAAAATATTTTACCCTTTCATAACCCATAATAGGGGCACTTTAATCATCTGATTTGTTTTTTTACCTCATGTGTCTGATGTGTGAGAGCAGCAGCAGGAGCTGGGCCTGGCGGCGGGACTGGAGCTGCAGCGAGGCACCAGATTTACCGATGCAGTAAATGAGGGCATCAGTGATGTTGTCCAGCATGCACTGCACCATGAAGCTGTCCATCAAGGGCTCCACTGGACTAGAGCAGAATGAAAATGCACCTGACCAGACAGAAAAGATAAGCAATAACCATTAAAGCGTTACACATTATCTAAGACGTGTTTACGGTTGTTGCACCTAGGCAGGGTTGGGAAGTAATGATTACATGTAATCAGGATACAAAAATCAAGTAACGGTAATCCGTTACAGTTACATAAAAACGAAGTATTCAGATTACGGTTACATTTGGAAAAAATGGGAATACTATCAGGATTACATTTGTTTCATGTAAAATTATAGAAATTAGTTTTTTGACATAACGCTGTATTTAGGCTGCTTCATCATACAGTAGTTCCTGGTTCTGTTTACACGTGTTGTCGCACGTGAGCCACCTGTGCGCAAAACACCCGCCTGTTTAAATGCTAATTACGATGCTTCTTGCTGGAAAAGGCGTTTTCATGTCCTGAAATTTTAGTTATTTTGTCTTCAAAAAAGATAAAGGAAATAAATATAGTTATGCATGTAGACTCTTGCTTAAGTAAGCTACTCAACCAACTTGAACATTTAGATAGGTACTTGAACAGGTAGGACTAGCATGGAAATCATCATGTTAGCTAAAATGTAGTGTTTGTTGGTGAGTTAAAAATCCATGGTGTTCATGACTGCAGTTGTGTGCAAGTTTGTGTACAAGTCCCCACACCCAGGATCAGTCAATGAATAAAGAAAGATAATAGCATTTCACATACATTTCAACATGCAGGCTTATTTAAAAAAAAGTGTTAAAGAAATGCTAAAACTATACTGTAGCCACTGGTTGTCTGCACAGCCATATATTTTGTATATATAAGGGCTGTAAAGATAAACAAGACACAATTTTTAATAGTTACAAATAGTTTTTAGTATAGTTTTTATTAGTTTAAATGTTAAAGTCATAGTTAAATAAAAGTAGCCTACTTAGATATTGCTATTTACATATGTATCTTAAAGTAATCCAAAAGTAATCAGTTACATTACATATTGGGTACCTTTGATTACGTTACTGAATACGTTTTTACTGAAGTAATTTGTAACTGTAACGGAATACGTTTTAAAAGTAATCCTCCCAACCCTGCACCTATGACAAGTTAAAGACACTTATAATGATATAAAAGATTTCTATTTCGAATAAATGCTGGATTTATTTATTTATTTTTAAAATTTCCATCAAAAAACCTTGGATCAAAGTTTCCACAAAAATAATAAGCAGCACAAAGCAATAGCTTACTTTTTTTTTTTTTTTACAATTACATTTTAAACTATGTATATAGAAAACTTATTTTAAATTGTAATAATATTTCACAATATTACTGTAATTTTCCTGTATTGCCTTGCAATAAAAGACTTCTTTCAAAAACATTTTTTTTAATCTTACAGACCCCAAGCTTTTGAACAGAAGTGTATATTAAATAAGTGATTCTAAAATAAAGGATTCTGAAGTGGTTTTAATTACATACAACAAAAAGCTAAAAATTAAATACCTTTTTTTTTTTTTACAGTGTATCCTACTGGGTTATCATAGTGTTAACTGGCTTAGAAAAGCTCTGCTAAGTTTTTGATCACATGTTGAAGGTTGATGGGATTGCGTGGGTGGATTGATACACGACTGACCAGTCAGAATCAAATATTCCCGGGAGCATTTAAGAATATAATACAGTATAATACAGACTGGCAGACTTACCAGAATTGAGAAGTATGGTGGCTTTGAGGCATACGAATTCCTCCAGCTTGAGTTTGAGACTACGGAAGCGAGCCACAGTCGCCAAGAGCATGTCAAAAATCTCAGCCATCCCTTCGACACATTCTCCTTCACTCCTATAAAGAGGTAAACCAGCACTTTATCCATGCTAGGAGACTGTTTGTGCTGTTTACTGTGATATGTGCCTTAAAATAGCCCTGTTTTTCCTGTAAACACTGAATATGATGTTTACTGTTTACTTAAAGACTGAACTCTAATGGACGCCTTGTTTTTCATCAGTTCTTAATCTGTATTAGCAGCCTCTTTCTTTTCTCTCATTCAGCCATATCTTTTCAGTCCCATTCCAAATTTTTACTTGCCCTTTCTCCTTCGTCCTCCATGGATGCTTTATTAAACCGCCAAGCTCACCGCTTTTTATGGATGCTGGTTTTGGTTAGATTGGTTTAGCCTTAGTCAGCGATGACGCTGTTCTTCAGAAACCCTTTAAAGAGCCTGTTCCCAACCAGGTCCTAATTACTCTACTTGTGACATGGTCTTCTGAAGAGGAGCACTAGGCACTCAGGTAAACAGTTCACATCCTTTAACAATTTAGTTTTCGTTTCATAATCATTCAATCTCGTTTTATGAGGCACAGCCCTCTACTGGACCAGATCTCGTCTGGAAGGGGACAAAAGCACATGCAACTCAATGTTCTTTATGAAATTGAGGCAAAAAATAAGCACATGCAGAGGGAATGCATCAGGTCGGTATGACATCTCAAAAAGCCCACAATCACCCTCACAGCATCAGTATCAACTAAGATTGCCTGAGACTAAAATAAAGTCCTGAGTTTCATTAGAGTATAACAGGTGTCTCTGCAGGTTTCTGTCACGGCATGTTAGTGCTTTTCCATTATTCCTAACAGTCAAGCAAGGCTAAATGTACTCAAAACAATTTAATGTGTTTTCAAATCTGGTTGCACACTTGTCTGACTAGATAAATATATGTAATGGTAACAGTGAGAGTGAGTCATTAAATTGGATTCGAGTTTTATTACAAAAATTTCACAAATGCATCAATAAATGAATTGTTCCAGACAGTGTGGATGTTTACAAAAAAAGTGGAAATACTTATGTTACAGTGGCCTACAAGAGGAGGTGCAGAACATCCAGTACCTATCGAGGATGAGATCCTGAGCGAAGATGAGTTTTCCAGGTGAATGAATAGACCTCCATATGAGGCCAATCATCAACACCTCCAGCCAAGAGCTCTCCAACAACTGAACCTGATCGTGTAGAGAGAGATCCTGGAAACCTGGAGAGAACATCATGCTTTATACATTACTCCTCACTAATTTGGGGTCAGTCAAATTTGGTTTTTACATTTTAGTGATTTTAGTCAGTATGGCGGCATTAAAGTGTTCAGAAGTGAAAATAAAGGTATTTATGTTCATTTTAATTAAAAGATAATAAATGTTCTTTAGTACCAAATCAGCATTTAGAATGGTTTCTGAAAGATTGTGACACTGAAGACATCACATCTTAAAACATAGTTAGGTTACTTTAAGTTCTAGTAATATTTCACAATATTATTGTTCTTACTGTAATTCAATCAAATAAAAAAAAAAATATATATATATATTTTAATCTAACAACCCCAAATTTTGAAATGTGTAGCAAGAGCAATAACAATATAAAATGTGACCCTGGACCACAAAACCAGTCATAAGTAGCAATGGTATATTTTTAGCAATAGCCAAAAATACATTATATGGCTCAAAATTATAGATTTTCTAAAGTAAAGATCATGTTCCATTAAGATATTTTGCAAATGTCCTACCAGAAGTATATCAAAACTTAATTTTTGATTAGTAATATGCATTACTAAGAACTTAATTTAAGCAACTTTAATGGCGATTTTCACAGTATTTCAATTTTTTGCAACTGCAGATTCCAGATTTTTTAAATAGTTGTATCTCAGCCAAATATTGTCCTATCCAAACAATTCAGCTTTCAGATGATGTAGAAATCTCAATTTCGAAAAATGTATCCTTATGACTGGTTTTGTTATCCAGTGTTACAAATAGGCTAAATAAAATAGCATCTGCAAAATGATTCTGTGTTCTGGCAGCTTTTCTGTGGATATTGCTGTTGTAATATGGGTGGTTGCTAGGCACTTACCTAATTGGCTCTATGATATTTTTCTCCCTAGATAAGGTTCATGTACCTCCCTCAGTGTGAATTTAAGGGATTTTTTTTACCTCTCATCACTTTGGAAAGTAACAGCATATCTCTTCCCATCAAGCTGCATGATTTGAGATATAATTAAAGTCTATAGCACAAGAATGGCTTGCAATTAACATTTAATACTAGTACTATTAGTAAAATGATGCACCACATTACATATTTCTTGCCTATAATTGCATTGATCTTCCTCTCTGATGTATAGGAGGGCTAGAAATGTGATGATTACCTCCTTCTGGTAAATTAAAATGATGAAACCTAAAGATTTGTAGGGTTGTAACCAACATATAACAACATTTTAGGTTTATCCACTGCATCTCATGAATAAAATGTTTTTCTTCTCCAAGGAGGGTTAATTAAGACACCTTAACATCAGATACTGCATAATGGCTCCCTTAAAACCCCCAGCAGGTTTTTTAATGTGTGTGAGCTCAGCTGGAGGCCAAATCAAGCTGAGGCGCAGCACAGATCAGATGTAATAACACCCATCTTCTTTACCTTCGCGTCTGTGACCTTGTCATTTGAATCTCTGCCACCTGTGCTGTCAAAGCCTGCTGCCACAGTTACGCAAAATTGGCAAGGCTGTCACCAGGGGTTCTGTTCCTTCTGATTTGAAACCCCCTCCCCCTTGATTTTGCACTCTCAGTTAAAGCAACTTTAATTGATCTTTGAAAGGGTTTACCTGGTACTTTCTTAGCCCAGGCGATCATGTGGACGAGCTCTTTGTCAGCCATGTTTGTGAGCAGGGACATCATAGTGATCTCGGTGTATGGGCGGCTGTGTTTCTGTCGTGAGCAGACGGCCGGCGGCTCTGCCCCCAGAAGCAACATCAGCACCTGGTCAGGAGGAATGCATGAAGTGCTGACCACACCACCGACACTCTTCTTCCTCCTGTCTTGCGGAGGAGCCATTCTCAGACCGGTGCGGCTTGACTGCTCACTGTAGCTCTTGACGTGGACTTCATTAGCACTTCTCCTCCTCTCACACCTGATAGCGCGGCCTCCGCGGTCCTTACGATAACCTGCAATTGAAACATCCGGGTTATTACTTTTATTATGTCCTGTTTTTAAACTATTTGACAACAGAGGAACATAAAAATGTGATATATTTAAAATACTTTTATTTTAATACTAAGTATAGTTGAAATCTATTTATTGACATATCACTTGAGACTTGATATGAAAATTACAATTCAACTTGTACACTGCGAATTTCTTGATTTTAAGTATGTTTGAATGTCACTGCTGATGACGATTGTATGATCCTCAAAACTAACAAGATGGAGAATCCAAATTTGAGTAGACTAAAAATGGTATGAAATTCAAAAACATTTACATAATTGATGATTACATTAAATTATTTTTGAATTATTTTGTTTCAGTGTGAATTATTTTCATATTTCATACAATAGTTTGTTAAAAAAAATTATTTAATATTTTAAATAATATTACTAGTCCTGTCAAACAATTAATTGTGATTAATCACATCCAAAATAAAAGTTTTCGTTATACACACACACACACACATATATATATATATGAATACAAACAATGAACAGTATATATTTGGAAAATATTTACATGTATGTACATTTATATATTTATATTCTTATATTTTATATTAAATATAAATGTATTTAATATATAAACAACATATTTTTCTTAAATATACATGCATGTGTTTGCATTTATATATACCTAATTTTATGTAAATGAAAACCTTTATTTTGGATGCAATTAGTCACGATTGACAGCACTAATTATTAATTTTAAATAGCAAAATATTCCTATAATTTAAAACATTAAATATAAATTAAATGTTTATTTAATTTCTATCTCACATACACAATTAACAAATTAACATTAACAAAGATGGAAAAGGTTTAGTAAATATATATTCTAAGTAATAGTGCATAAAGTAATAATTTACTGTTATGTACAATTCTATTCAAATTTACACTTTTTAATTGAAAGTAAGTCCATTATTCAATACTGATATTGCCCAACTCTAGACAAAAGTAGGGAAACTTTACTCTAGATGCTGCTTTAAATGTGAGAGATCATGAGAGATGCATATATGTGTATGTGAGAAATAAAGAGAGAGGAAAGAAGAGAAATCTTTTACGTACCTCCTTTCATCATGCCTACTTCGTAACACTTGCGTAGTCTGCATGCTTGACAGCTCTTCCTGCGGTTTCTGTCAATAGTGCACTGGTTGGTTGCCGGACAAACATAATCATTGTGACCTAGAGGCAGAAAAATGAAATGGGGTTTGTTTTTGATCATTGTTTTACCCTCAAATTCTTGCTTAATCAGTAAAGTAATTGTTAAAGAAGCTTTCAGAGATGTTTTCCCTTTTTATCTTCGTATTAGCGATATGTAAATACTGTTATGTCAGAAGCAACAAAGAGTGCAGTGCAGCGCATCAACGGCCTTGGATCTGATTAAGCGCTGAGAGCAGGTACATGTTGTTCCAGCCCTCTAAATGAAATTTTAAATTAGATGACTGTGTCTCAGCCAGAAATGTCACAGACCTACACAAACCGCTGTGCAAAACCATGCATGTAATGACATATTCTACAACAGAGAATCCAAAACATGAAAATTTGGGTGTGAACAAGATAATGGTTGTAAGCACATTTTAGGTTAATAAGCTATTTTGGGTGGCCAGCACAAATGACCTGTAAACTGTAGAGAGCAAATCACCACTGAGCCCTTTAGAAAGACTCTCTAAAACTATTGCTCAACAAATCACTTTAACAATCACAAATGCCTAAAACGGTATCCATCAAATGGCAGCTCACTCAGGATTCAGCAATAAAAAACTAAATCTGATGGGCAAGGTGTTTACATGTAGTTTATATTATATTAATTATATTATGTGTAGTTTATATAATGTATATTTTAGATATGTCTTACAGTGAAAGTGATTTAACAGAAAGTAAGAGCTGGCTCCACAGGATTCTTTAAAGTAATTTTTTAAAGACTGAATATAGGGATCTAAATTATAACATTTTATTGCAGGGATTTTCTTATATTAAACAACTCCAAGTAAGCAACTTAAATTATATATAGGCTACTTTTATTAAAAAATAATTTATGAAACCCAAAGTAAAAATGTATTCATATGCTCTTCTGTCTGCTTTCCTGTCATGATGGTCTGCCTCTCCTAAACATCTTGTCTGTCTATCATTTTACACTCTCTTATACTTCCTTTAATTCCCCCCACCCTAAAACCCATTTGACTGGTACACACTTACAGTCATTTTCCTCCTGGTTTTCCTCACCAGAATTGCGGTTAAAGTAAGCAGCAGTTACCTGCCCCAGGAAAGAGCTCATCAGGAGCTTGCATGTCAAGGTCAAGCTCAAAACATCTACCCAGCCTCTCATCTCACCAAAACCCACCCAGATCTCCACCCCCTTCCAGCGAAATACAGAACTGCAAATAAGGTGCAAGCAGAAACATCTGTGTGCTTCCATTGTACATATCAGGCAGTCTTTCATCAGATCTAGCACATGGGAGACTTTGATTTTCACCTTTTTCTATCAGCTTTAAAAGGAAGGACGGTGCCGAACATGAAAGGATGATTATCTGTGGCATACATTCACACATTTGAAATTGCAGGCTATTTGAAAGCATAAGGACTTTACTTGAAAATTACTATTATCCAAATTATTTTCTTTTTACCAACACCCATATAATGTTTTGACACATATTTGGACTGAAAAAAACCCCTATGCATTTATGACCTCTTGCCTATTGCAGACCTAATACTCTGGTAATTAAATAATTAAATATCAGATGCTTATTAAAATTATGAAATAGCTGTTGTTAGGTGCATGTATAGACTAAATAGGCTACTAAAATGCAATCAGGTAAGCAAATGTGCTTAAAATCCTTGATAGGCCTACTAGTTTTACGACTGCATAATTATAAAGCCCTCTAATTTATGATAATGTAATGTTCCTCGAATTTGATTGACTGAGTGGCGATCTAACAGCACTGAAGGGCGCATTTTCCTTGATTTTTTTTTTGCCTAGGCTAGATGTGTTTGCCCATTCCTCTCGAGTTTCTTTGTTTTTGAACATGATACAGCATTCTAACAACGTGGCACTCAAGCTAAGCCACTGATCTATAATGACTATTCTCTATTATAGATCAGTAAGCTAAGCTCAAAAATGTTTTTGCCTTTGCATTCTTGGCAGGGTTGCCCGGATTTACAGAAAAACCAGCCCAATTGCTACGCAAAACCAACTAGTCCAATCATTTTCACGGGGGAAATATCACGATATAGGGTTCGCTTCAACCCACTGACAGTGGTCGAATTGTAAAAATATTTCAGCGGGGATGGTGTGGTTATTTCACAATATTCCTTTTTTTTGATCAAATAAATGCAACCTTGATGAATATAAGAAACATCTTTAAAAAATATAAAAAATCTTACTGTTTCCAAACTTTTGACTGGTAGTGTATATACATAAAATAAAAACCTTTTTATATAAAAATGTATATATATATATATATATTAAAAGAACTAGCCTATTATTTGTAAGTTGTTTTTCCTTCTGGGACCTGAAATTGAGGAATTTTGGTCAATACTGATAAATCAATATTTTGCTGAATGTGTTTTTGGCTGTCATGGATAAACAAATTATGTTTAAATAAACAAATTTCGGGAGGAGCACGCGCAGGTAATTCCGATCATCGCCACAATCCAATCTCTCAATTATCTCATCTTCCTATCAGATCACTCACCACTCCTTATAAATAACCAAAATTACTTCTCCTAGTAACTCGATCTCAGTATCCCTCCTCCTCCCCAGGTCCTCCTTCAGTCCTTCTCCCGGGGAGAGCACTCAGGGTTAGGACCAGGCCGTCCGTCTCTATTCTCCTCGAGCCCGTTAGGGCTGTTAACCCTAGGGCTCGGCAGCCCTCCTAACCCTAAGTCTTCTCCCTGGACAGCACGCCAAACTCGCTTCGCTAATTCATTATTATTACCAGCAAGTTCGAACTCGTGAAATGGCTATAAAACTGACAGTAGGTGGCAGAAAATCCCTATTTTAATAAATGATCTGAGTCACACAGCACAATATGTCAGGGGAATGCATTTAAATTCTAATTAAGATAAAATCATACCTTCATTTTAAATAACTGCAAAAGTTGCGCTTGAACTATTTTGCACGAAAGCGGCGAAGATTTGCTCGGAGTTTGTGCACGCTTGTTACTGTAGTTTTGACTGGCCAAATTATCACAACTAGACAATTTTAACACTTCATGTACATGATAAGTTTTACGTAACGCACAAAATGAATAATCCGAAGGGGATGGTAAGGGGTATTTTAGAGGATTGTTTTTTTTTTACATCAATACGCCAGTAGGTGGCGACAGTGGCATTATTTTTAAGTGAATCAGGTATTTAATAATATACCGAACTGATTCACAAACGCTAATTCATTCAAAAAAGAATTGTAGCAATCATAATCATGCTGATATTTAGAACAGCAAGTGCGTTTAACAGACTGGTTACCTTGAATGCTTCTCTTGAAGAAAGCTTTGCATCCCTCACAGGACCAGACTCCATAGTGATAGCCAGACGCATAGTCACTGCACACCGCACAGAAGCGTGTCTCCTTCCCTGAATCAATCCCTCCTGTCACTCTTGATCCAGAGTACAGCTCCTGTCTGTCAGTGGCACTGCACAGCTCCTCACACAAACCAACACCTGCCTGCTGAGTACACACAACACTGGACCTACAGACAGAAAGAGGTGAGATGTCACTATAGAGTGGACCATGATGATAGAAACCAGGCTAACTCGCCACAGAAGAGAAACTAATTGATGTGTTGTAATTCACGCTTCCTGCAGCAATATTAAAATTCTGGCATATGTCTTTAAGTTGATAGTTATTGTAGATATTAAAATCGATTCTAATTAATCTAAACACATTACAAATGAAACAATATAAATGTTCAAATCGAGGAATTGCACAATTAAATACCCACCACTGGTAGACATGAAAAAGAAATCACTAATACAATCAGTTAAAACTGTGCATTCCTATAAATAAACAAACATAAATTATAGACAATGCATATAAAATATTTTTAGATACAAATTTGTAATAGGCTAACCCATGAGAATATGTACGTGACTGCAAACAGAGGACAAGTGTGGCCATCCCTATTTCCTTTTGACCTCTTGTTCCAGTGTTTGTAAATATTTATTTTATCTTTAATTCTGATGTCCAACAGATTTATTGCATAACCTTAAAAATGAACTGCAGTGCTGTCCAATATCATTAAATGACAACCAGGGTCCCCACACTTTCCATTTTGACTGGAAACAAGACAAAAAATCTAGTCTTAGAAAGCATTTTTTTGCAGTGCAGCTGCCTAAAGCAGTGGATGAATTAATATTCTCATCTGTCAGAAGTAAAGAACCAATTTAAACATTAGGCTTTACTGATAATAATTTATTTAATGCATGCTCTGTTATTTATTAACCCATTAACTGTGCCTAGATCTCCTTTCAGTCCTTCTGAATGTAAAAAAATTACTCCCTGTGTGTTCAGACAGCCCCACTGTTGTTTTTACTAATTGTACTTTCCTCAAGGTCTAGACACAGAATTTGATCAGAGGCTCTGCGAATGTTAAATACCCTAACCTTCTTGTTTCCAAGAAGTCAAATTCTAATAATTAGAAGCACAAACCTTTGAACATTTGAAATGTAAACCACTGTAATGTGAAGTAATACACTTTCTTCAATTCAAAAGTAAAATAAATGCCATCAAGACCATCTAGCATTAAATGTTGGTCATATACAACCCAGAAATCTATAGCCATAACCCATCAGGCACATTAAACAGATATACATTAAACATTTTACTGTATATTTTTACATTTTAAATATTAATTAACATTTGAATTGCTTACATTTGTAAAACTAAAAATTAAGTTCACTTAAAATGTTTAAATGTTGCTATTAATGGTATTCAATTTATTACATTAATGTACTATTAGTCATGGTTAGTATCCAAATTAAACATTCACAAACGGTATAAGTGTACAATGCGCTAGAATTGTTTCACTAGACTTTATGTACGTAAGGTGTTGTTTGTAAAAATGAACCTCAGTAAGCAGGTATCCAAGCAAGATTTGAGTGCTAAACCAAACATCATGCTTCAATGAATCAGAAATCTGATGTGTAAATGACCTCTGGATCCACCTTATATGATTAACACTTGGCATTATTTTTATGTTGTTGTTTTACCTTAAACATCTGATATGGTTTATTTTTCTTATTATATGTACTATTTTAGTCTAACCTAGATTTCACCATGAAAATGCCAATAAAAACTTAATGTTAAGAGACAAAAAGTCTCTATAAGATGTCTTAAATCCAATATATCTAATAAGTTGTGTATAATAAATGCATGAACTTGTAAATTGTTCATTCAAAGTTTTAGTTTGAATCCTTCACCTGCAAAAGCATCCACAACATGACCATTACCACAGCTCATGAAGTTGAACTGACCTGTAGACAGTGCTAGAAGGGGTGTCCAGATAGTAGGACACCTGGTGGGTCGAGTGGTGTCCCCCATGATGGTTTAGGTACGGGGACAACTGAGGACTGGAGGGTGCGAACATAAGAGGGCTGCCGGATCCGGTACCTAGGGTCTGCAGATGTTCTTCAGCAGGGGCCGAGTGGGGGTCTGGGTAGTATCCGACCGAGGCAGGCTCAGCGGGTGACGAGGTGCCGTAGGTCTGTGTGGGGTTTGGAAACTCATAGGCTCCATCAAGATGGACAGAGGAACTAATCCCCACCGCACTGTGCTCCTCCTTAGGGTACATGGGCGAGAGTTTGTGGGCAGTGGGTGCAGAGGAAAGTCCCTCCAGGTCTTCTCTCTCCAGGCTCGGGCTGGTCCTGCGTCGCTGCCTGGCACCAGCAGCCTCTCCGCTGGTCTGCCCTCCAGACATCACCATGGAAACACACACGCAGCCAGCATGACTTAAGGTACTATCTGTTCATAAGCAACCACCAAAAGACCGTTTCTGTCTTTTTTAAGCTCAGTCTTTTTTTTTTTACCTCCTACTGTCTTTCTTAAACTCTCTCCCCCTTCTTCTGTTTGCTTCCGCCCCGCTGTTCTGCCTACTCCTCCTAAAAAATAAAAAATGCCTTCCTCTCTCCTCCAGTCTGCCTTGAGCTGAAAGGACAAAGTGTGATGTTTTTCTAAGATATGTGAGGCAGCTTTTCCGTCTCTTTCTTTTTTAAAATACCCTTTTTTCAATATGTAAAACGGATATTCTAAGAAAAAGCCTTATTGTAGCATTAAATATTACACTTTAGGAAGAATCTAATATGAGCAGCTGTACAAGATGTCAAGTCTGATGTGAGGTGCTTTTCTATTAAACAGGAAAAAGAGGAAAGGAAACTCAACTGAAACTACTAATAATAAAATTAAATGCGTGATTATGAACCACTAGAGCAATAGACACATGGAAAATTGATTCTTGTGGAAACTAAAAAGACAACAATCGGTTGTTAAATCCTTTATATAGTCCTTACCAATAATTCAAATCAGTCCTCTGATTAATAAGTTTAGCCTCATCACAAGTAGCCTGGATGCATCCCCTTGCTGATGTATCTCTGACTTCCTGTGTCCTTCTTGCTTTCACTGTATGTGACGCTGACAAAAAAAGAAAAAGAAAAAAGGAGGTAAACAAATTAAAGACAGCCAGGTCGATACTGGCGGTCACTCTTCAGAGCAGGTCATGGCAACCAGGTAAACAAGAGATAGGAGGTCACTGCCTGATTCACTCGCCAAAACCTTTGGATTTTACAGGTGATGTTTTAAAACCACTTTACAAGCTGTCCATATCAGAAATTATACTTCAAAGAACTGATTACTTATGTGGAAAGATGCAAAATGTTGAAGAAGGGACTGAAATATTCTTTAGCTCAAGGGACAAACAAGTCTAAAATGATCCTAATCATCTCTTTGTACTGGTAGCTATTTAAAGCTAGAACGGAAAATGTGTGGGTTTTGGTGCTCTTTATTTAATGTTGCGTTGGAAGCTTGAGTAATTGAGTTTTTCTCTTTTTAAAAAGGAACATTATTCATATTTTTTACTGACTTAATACTATCTGTGTACATAAATATACACTACTATATAAACTAATATGTTTAATTCAGAAAGGGTGCGTTAAATTGATCAGTAAGTAACTTTTGAATGTTACAAAGATTTGTTTCAAGTAAGTTTTCTTCATTTTAACTATTCATCAAAGACCCCTGGAAAAAAAGAATCACTTTTTTTTTCACAAAATTATTAAGCAGCACATAATGTTAAGATGTTTTTTGAGTGCCAATTCAGCATATTAGAATGATTTCTTAAGGATTGTGTGACATTGAATACTGAAGTAATGATGCTGAATATTCAGATTTGACATCACAGGAATAGAAAAAAATAATATTTAGCAATATTACACACTGCAGCCTAAATAATTTAAATAAACTTCTAAATAAATAAGTGCAGAGTGCAAAAAGAATTTTCAAAAACAATATTACTGAAAATTAAAAATTTTGGACAATCCCAAGTAGTGGATACATTTTTCTTTCTAATAATTTGTTTTTCTAAATAAAATATGCAGCACTATCCTTAAACATAATGGCTGCTAATGCATTAAATTAAAACATGGTGATTATTAGCTATGTTTTTTTTATAGCTGATAATAAAACACTGTATTGATAACCTTTTATGTGATGCAGTGTGTATGATGTACCCAGAATCAGGTTTCTGATAAAAACACACTAAATAAACAACAAGGTCAGATGAAATCTTTAAGTTCTGAGCTTAGCTCTTGCTGTAAGAGAACTAGAACGGTTCAAAGACCAAAACCATGGCCTTGATTTTCAGGAAAAACAGCATGTACACAGTCCTCCGCTGACCCCTTAACACAAAAAGATAGCGTTCACGTGGTTATTACATAACATCAATTCTTTGGGGTTTTTCTTTGCTCTGTAGAATGGAGGCAAGGCTCCTTGGAAGACCCATGAAGCATCCACACAAAATATAATTTAAAAAAATCATACTGTGAAAGTAAATAAATTGTGCTCTCAAAGGACAGGTCAACAAGCAGCGTGAGCCCAGGAACACTTCTGCCAGTGTATGATGACTCAGGAAGACAAAGAACATATTGATTTATGAAAAAGAAATGAATTGCATCTCTAAAACTAATTGTTAAACTCACATAATAAGGATTTCATTTCAAAGATTTTTTTCCTGAACTTTATTCAGTTTCATTCAATCAACAGTTAGCATTTTAACAAGTATGAGTACATACACATGGTATCTGTTTCCAACATGCTCATAAATAATCTAAAAGAATCATCATGGTGCAAATTTCATCCCAGCAGACACCAGAAAACCTGGTAAACTTGCTTTGAAAGTGCTAGTCAATCCAAAACTGTAAACAACAATAACTCTGAGATATGTATGGCCAGTATTATTTTTCAGTATTTTTAGCCAAGAAGCAGAATGTATTTCCTTATGACAATAGTAGATCATTGTGAATTTGTGCTGTTTTAAAAAAAAAATCCTTCTACATTCAAATCCCTCATACATTCCATGTTGCCATCACACTGCTAGAATTGTTTTATTCCAAAAGTTTTTATAGGTTATTTTTAATTATGCACTCCATGCTAAGCCCATAAATTACTACTTTAAAAAAATCTATATACTAAACATTTTTTAACCTAAAATGCACGTACCTTTCTCACTATTCTGAAGGTGTTTTAGTCAATAGCTTTTAACTAGAAGTTAAATTCAGGTTCAGTATCCTTTCATATTTACTGCATCATACCAAACAACACGTGTATGGATTCTTATGATTTTTTTTTTTTTTGCCAATGTTAACATCTGTATTTTTTTAAGTAACTGTACTTCTACACAATACAGATCAGCAGTGCAAACAGAAAATCGTATACTGTGATCAAGAGATTGTCAACAAGGACATTATTTAGGTCAGGATTAATTTCAGTGTTTAATATGCAGAATCGGTTGGATTCATTATATAATTTGTGTTCAACCAAAACAACTGTTACACAAGCAAAGTGAAAGCAACAACACATTTGTTTGGCATATTGGTAACTAAACCAGCATCTTTAGTGCTTTTTATTCCTTTATCGCTTTCTTCTCAGCAATTTCCTCTTTAGTGAGGACTCTCTTTTCTTTAAAAATTACCCTACTGTTCTCTGCATGGACTGGAAAACTGAACCACAGCATATTTGCCATTAGTCATCCAGTCTGGATCATGAGAGCTGAGCTTCTCAGCCTGGCCTGGCTCTAAGCCCACCTGAACATCAGCCTTCAGTGTCCTGAGACTGCAAAGAGGGGCAGGCTGGAACCCCCTTAGCGCTTGATCAAACCCAACCGTGTGCTCCCACTTCCTATCTCCAGTAAGCTTCCGGTAGTTAAGGTCTCCTTTGAAGAGGATCAGATCAGAGCCCTGGAGAGTGCTGTAGAGATCAGCTGCATCCACCGCCATGTCACAGAACTCATGGGGCAAGGTCCAAAAAGAGTGGTCATGGTAGGACCATGTACCCTCCTTCACGAAATGCTTCCATTGGACACCGCTGGCTGACATCCACTTGTGATTGGCTGCCATGGTCTGCATGATGGTCCACTCAAAGTCTTGTTTGGTGACATCTGAGACAAACCACGGGATGGACTTGCCATGAAATCGGATCTGCTTGGCTAGTCCAGCAGAAACAAGAAAGTCAGCAAGGACTAGATCGGTAATGAGCTCAAAACCAGCATTGTCTAAAATAATGTCCACTCTGGCATGCCTCTTCCCAGAGGATCCGGATCCTTGAGCAGCAACCAGCGTAGACCAAACCATGCTGGAGTCATCCACTAGGATGAAGCGCTGGAGATCAGGAAGAGAATCGATGGGACTGGACTTTTGAGAGTTGTCCTGACCGGCAGAGATGGACAGATCACACTTGTTTCCCCACAGAGAGACCTTCAAAATACACAGTAAACCTGATTATGTGACATTACGCTATCACCAACAGTGTAATATCAATGAAGTACACAAGCACATGCTGAAAACAGGAGCCACCCCTAGGCATGTTACTTGGCACCACAAACTGGATGTTCTAAATTAAAGATTTGACTCTTTAAGCTTATGGCTCGCTGAATTCGATTAGAATCGTCCATCTCCAAGCAAACAAGATGATTTTCCTAGATTTTCATGTTGTGTTCAGATGTCTTAAGCCTAATGTCCCAATAACAATTGTTTTTAATGGCAGGGATCATTATACGCTGCAGCTAAGATCCCGGAGACACTAACCTGAAGTAACTTCAGAAAGTTGTCTCGCAGCTGAATCTCAGTCATGTTCTCCATGTTGGTGATGAGCTCCTGAAGGTATGTACAGAGGGATTTCATGGCTTTCTGAGATTCGAAGAAGTTTTGTGTCTTTCCCTCCTTAAATACGTCAAACTTATCCATTGGTGGACTTAAAACAAAATGGAACAAGTCAGTTAAACAATTTTAATACATATACCAATGCAACATGGAGAATACAATTGATCTAATTATATAACTAATTATCAGAATAGCTTTATAACCAAGTATGTTTTTACACACAAGGAATTTGACTTGATGACATGAGCTTCCAGTAAAGACATAGTGCAAGTAAGACATACATGATAGTGGAAAACATACATAGGAATAACACAGTAGAGACGGAATATAACGCTAATATAAGAAGAGAAAAAAAATGAATTTAAATGATATACTATACTCAGAAAATAGATGTATTGGGGAAAATGTAATTGTTTAAATAAGTGTACACATGTTATAATTGTGCAGATATGTTATTTACAAAGTGTGCAGTTAATTATATAACAAACATTACATTTACATTATTAGATTTGTGCTAGAGCCTTACACAGCCTGTTTAAGGGAAAAAATGTGATTTAATTTGTTTTTATTATTATTATTATTATTTTTTTATTCGGTTGTTATTTTAATTAGAAAAAAAGGGAGACTTAGCTTAAGCAACTTTAATAAAAGTGCCTTATAAGAAAACACTGCAGGTGTGCATCTTGACACAGAACAATGACACTAACATACTTTAAGATATGTCAGAACAAGATATTTTCAGTTGAGACAGCTCAAACGTGCATTTTAGTCTGGGACTAGCTTAAGCCTCATCTGTGAAACCGGGGGTTTATTTTACTTTTTACTATTAAATGATGAAGTTAAGTGAAACTTTAAGATATTTTAAGCAAATTGTGTACATTGTGAAAATAACCACAGAAATAATTTCACTATATATTTGACTGCTTATAACACACAGAGAAAGCTGATTTGCCTCACTTCATATACAGAGCCTCCTGGATCCTCCGGTACATGTAACACTCCATATAGAGCCATGGTGACTTGAACCAGCTGACAGAGCTCCCGTCTTCCATCAGGTCCTGCTGTCTTCGCATGTATTCATTCCAGGCCTCCGAGTCCTCAGCATTATCAGTCAGAGACAGCACAGGTTTGTCTGTCTGCAGTTCATTTCTCAGCTTGGACAGGAAAGAGATGGCCATCTTCTCTGCCTGAATCCCCTCCTGAGAAAAATGATAAAGAAGTTAAATCTGGGAAAATAATGAGAGGCGGGCCTGTTTTATTTGATGAAAATATAACTCTGATAAATTTAAAAAGCAAAGATCATATATACCTCTCCATATTCTTTAAAGAAATTGTCTTTATTGCGGTGTAATGTGTCTATCACTTTTGTGAGTATGGTTGGGAGTCTGTCTCTCACAGTCAGATAGGCAAAGGACCTAGAAATGGGGAATATTAAACATTTTAGATGGTCGTGTGATTCAGAAAAACAGGTTACACCAGCACTAGTAATTTGAGATGAGACTTGCAATTTCTAGATGATAAAAGTGGTTGGTTATTATGTGATTATCATTACATCCACATCCACATCCAGCAGCAACACGGCCACTGAAATGAATGTGTCTCGAACCCTCTTTAGTCAACCATATAGACTGCATTTCTATAGGCAGTGCATTTATGCCAGAGTCGCCCATAAATGCTGATGAGGTAAAGTAAGGCAGATCTCTGGGTTGTTTTGACAGATTATCAGACGTGTCTAAATAGAGCATAAATTCATTGCAACGTTAACTGAACAACACGTAAACAGACGATAAATTTCGCGCCGTGGCATGTATTCAAATAAACAACGTCAGCGGTGAAGCATGAGCATATGATCATAAAGACATACCCCTCAAACTTAGCAGAGAGTGACAGCGGGGCCACCGTTCCCTCTGCCTCCATCTTTGCAAACAGGAAGGACTAGAAGAGATTTTCAACAAACTTTATTTGAGAACGATCGGCGGCCAATTCACAATGTAACGTGAAAGTACAAAATAATTGAATACACTCTGTGTCCTTTACTCGCATATGGTGGGAACACCAACCATTGAGACACGTTTGCATGTTATTTGTTGTAACGTTAGTCTTATAAGGAACCACTGGCCAACTTTAGCTGTCGATATCGCTTTATCGCTGACATTACTGTCCTCTAGTGGCCATGCGTAGAAACTCCGGTCGATGAGCCATACTGTTCATCCACAAACACATCAGAGGCTTGGCCCACCCTGGCCGCACCCTGGCCCCAGGTTCACATTCACTTTTAACTTGGCGATCACGCGTACAGTGAAAGGGAGAGCATCTTACAAGACATTTGTCAGCATCTGCTGATGCATGTTGGTGCATGGTCTTGTTAGTCTCAGTGGTGTATACCCGCTTCTTTATCGGTCGGCTTTGCGTGCCCACTTCTAAATCCCCTCTGATGCGCATTCCGTAGTGTCCTGCATTAAGCAAATCATGACAGTCAACCACAAGAGTAGCTAATCAAATCGCATGTGATGTGAATAAATGCAAATATTGCATAAACA
>JAUMHE010000075.1:10874427-10898856 GCA_032359235.1 Enteromius mattozi
AGTACTGTTTATGAAGTTGTTGTTTTGTTTTAACACAAAAGTTATTCTCGTAGCTTTGCAAAATTACAGTTGTAACAGATTATATGTAATAGATTATTTTAACAATGTCTTTACTGCATTTCTGTTCCTTAACTGTGGTAGAAGCCTTACTGTCAATGAATGGTCAGAAAGCTCCAGGATTTCATAAACAATTCATAATTTGAGTTCAAAGGCCTTATTGGTTTGAAACGACCTGAGGGTGAGTGATTAATAACAGAATTTTAATTTTTGGGTGAACTATCCCTTTAATATTTTAAGGTAAGTTGTCTAAAACACTACAAACTAAAATCATTATTTTTAAATATTGCATTTAAATTTAGGCATCACAGCATTATAATGTGCAGTATGAAAAAGGCTTGAGTACACTATATGACTTTTCAAATCTGATCCACACTGAATGACTTAGGGTTACATGCTACCAGACTTTAATTTCGTCCTGAACACAACACACTCACACATGTACCTCATTACTAGGAGTCGCTAGGAGTGTTCTAAAAGCATCAAAAAATATCAAACATGTTTTATATCCTTGGACTGAACACAGTTATATTGTAAACACAATCATGGCGTGAAGCTAAAAAAAAATCTTTGTCTGTGAACCTGTGCCCATAATACAATGTCAAATTCAACTGCCCAATATCTGCAGACTGGCTCTTACTTTTAGCAGCTAGCATCAACTAGTCAAAAATCTTGGCAAAAGTCATGTAGTGTATTCCAACCTCGATTAAAGTAACAGTGATCTGAATGTAAACTGTAATAGAGAAAATGCACAAGTATCAACTGCACAAATAGCCAATGTTGATACAGTGTCCTCTGCTAATATTGGCACCCTTGGTAAATATGAGCAAAGGCCACTATGTAAATAAATCTGCCCTGTTTATCCTTTTGATCTTTCATTCTAAATATTCACAAAATTGTAATGTCATTGAAGTAAAACAATTGAAAATGGGGAGAAAGTCTCATTGTGAAATAATCTTTCTCTAGTTCATGTTGGCCACAATTATTGGTGCCCAATTATTGCAACATCCTTTTCTCAAGATTATATATTTAACTGTGAGCATGGAGTATTTTTTTTTGTACTAACCCATCTGGTGGGTTTGCTGCCAAAAAGCTCCTTTTTTTCAACTATCTTGTTCTGCACGTCAGAACTATATTCTTTGGTTTTACTTCTTGTGATGAATGATAATGGGAATTTTATGTTCCTCATATTTCTAATCCTGTGGAACAGGAAGTCATGGCTGGACAATTTCATGCTCCTAGTTATCGTGGTGTGTTTTAAACATGCATGGCAATATACTTCAGAGATGCTATTTATTAGTTATTGAGATATATTCTCTCTATATATAGATGTGTATATTCTTTTTTTGAAGGGTAATTTGTGATTAAAAAATGCTCTTAACTAGTAAGCTAAATGGGTATTAAAGCACTTTTATAGAAAAAACATTGGTTTTCAACATTGAAATGGTTTTGTTATTCTCTCAACCAGTGACTGTGTCCGCTTGAAGCCTGCTGACATTCAGCCCGACATCTTCAGCTACCTCCTCAATCTGATGTACACCGGAAAACTGGCGACGCAGCTTATTGACCCGGCTCGCCTGGAGCAGGGCGTCAAGTTCCTCCACGCGTACCCTCTCATTCAGGAGGCAAGTCTGGCTAGCCATGCGGCACAGGCACATCCTGAGGTCAGCCTTCCCCTTTCTTCCTCCCTTTATGGCATTCAGATATCAGACCAACAGGCCACGCTCACAAATCGCCTCTCGACAAGAACGCATCTCTCTTCACCGTTCGACCTAGAAGGCAGCGGCTTGCTCGATGGGAAGTGCGTTACCACAAACAAAGCTACCTCATTGACACGGCCTGTATCCAAGCACAGACAAGCTCTGTCAGAAGCAGAGGTAGAAGCGTCTGCGAGCACCAGTTATTTTGTGAGGGAAGGTGGCGAGACCGAAGCATCTGCAGGTGAAGCCCCGTCTTGCTCCATGAGCGCCAACACCATTCTGCATGTCAAGCCCAGCATCATGAGAAGAAGTTCCTCTTTGAGAAAGCATTATACGTGCCACGTCTGCGGAGGCCGCTTCACCCAGCGAGGAGCCTTACGAGAGCACCTGCTTCTCCACACCCAGGCTATGCTCCCCCTGGTGTTAGAGTCCGTTGGTGCAGCTTCCCCAATGCCGCCCGGAGGTGCCGCCACTCCAGAGGTGGAGGAAGTCTTCAGAGGCAGCGAAGCTGCCACAGCCACTCCCATCATCGTGGACGCGCCTAGTGACAGCGAGCAACATCTATACTCAAAAGACTCGCCACATCCTGAAACTGCTATGCCCGTCCCAACAACAACCGCAGTCAGCCTGTGCACAGCTCAGCCCCAGGCGGACACACCGCCTCCATCCGATATCGCTGATATCGACAACCTTGAGGGTGCGGCTGACATGGAGCGGGAAGTAAAGCGGAGGAAATATGAGTGCTCCACTTGTGGCCGCAAGTTCATCCAGAAGAGCCACTGGAGAGAGCACATGTACATCCATACGGGAAAGCCATACCGCTGCAGCGCCTGTGGCAAGAGCTTCTGTCGGGCCAACCAGGCGGCACGGCATGTTTGCATGAATCTTGGCTCGGAGCCAGCGTACACCATGGTGGACCGACAGAGCATGGAGCTGTGTGCTGCGGACGACTCCAGCCAAATGGAGGCGCTGTTTCTCGGCTCTTCTGGGAGGCCGTATAAATGCAATGTGTGTGAAATGACCTTTTCCAGCCCCAATGAGGTGATCAAGCACCTGTGCTTCAACCAGGGAGCGCTCTCGGGTGCAGTGGCTGGAGAAATGGGTGTCAGTGGGCTGAACAGTGACAGCCTTGCCAAAGACGAAGGTTCAGATTCATCCAATGGTGGGCCTTTGATAATGCCTATCAAAACCGAGGAAGTCTTTGTGGAATAGCTTCACATTTATCCACTTCAGAGTATTGTTTTTTTTTATATATATATATTATATTGCATTTGTGGGTAAATTATGATCAGAAGTTAAGCTACAGATAGAAAATTCTGTTATATTATTTCTTTTTTCAGGGAATTTTACTTCTACTGAAAAGTTATACTTTCTGCTTTTTTTTTAATGCTCATGCATTCATTTACTATATTTATAACAGATTTACAGTATGTTTAATCCAACAAGTCAAATTACTGCTTCGTTCTGTGTTTCTGTGAAGGGTTTTACCGGTTACTCGGGTCACTTGTAGTTTGTGCTGCGGTTAAAGCTCTTCCTCTGCGTAACGGTCTACAGGAAAAGGATGTAGTGTACTGCTGAAATCCTGCGTTTGTCACAGAGCAGATCAGACATAGACCTTATTAGGCTGAATTGGTAACTGGATGGATATTTATAATATTTAAGCCACAAAATGATTGGTTCATGGGTACAGCACCAAAGTTTCTTTTAATAAATAAAAAGAAATGTCATTTTCTGAGCAGCTAAATGGGGGTCCTGGTTTAGGATGAGTATTCACTACCTCAACCGGTTTCAGACATGCAATATCAGACTTACCTGAAATTTGCATCAAAGGGTCGAGGATCAAAGTCAACTTTATCTTCCAGTGCCTCCGAGGAGTTACACAGATCTCAAAGTTTTTCTTTCTGACACTGTTTCTAATTTCTCATTACATGCTTTGGGTTAGCAAGAGCAAGGTGTAATTGTAGATAACCTTCATGCAGTGCCAGATTACCTGTCGAACATCACTGATATTGTTAATGTGACCCACGATAGATTTGCCTAATTATCCACTTTTGTCAGTTTGTTACAGTGGTTTTTTCGTGCCAGTGCCACCTAAACGATAAGCATCCATGCTGTAAAATTGGTCGGCGGCAGCAGCTCATCAGCGATCTGGTTGTGTTGCTCTCACTGTGGTTCAACATGTTTACAGTTGTGCTGTGCGTTTAATCAAAGTTGTTACTGTGTGTGAATTTAGAAAACACTGTGGCCAATTGTATACGTGTGTATAACATTGCTTGAAGGGAGATATTTCTGTCACTGTTTGCCGATTTAATTTTTGCCATGAAATGATTTGCTTAAATGTGCTCTTAAATTCCTTACTTTTGAGTTTTATATAACTTTTCTAATTTTATGTACAGTGCTTTATTTACAAAGAATTTTATAATCTCAGAGGTTGTATATTGTTCAATGCATTTACTGTAGAATATTATCCATTATAGTGTAGCACAAGTGTGTGTGTGTATATTTGTCATCTCTGTCTTTGTTTTAATGAAACTGACAGTGAGGTCATGCTGTAAAAGCCCTGATATCTGCTAAAGATCCCGACTACTTTCATCAATATACTTGTGCTACATCAGGAAACTTTAGTCATTTCCAACCAGGGTGATTTACATTCAGTGCTAAATATCTCTTCCATCTTTCTCTTTGTAAAGACTTTGTAGGAATTTATTGTAAGAGCACTGTGAGTTAAGTTACTACTGAATAGTTAATTAGAGCCCAGCAATGACCATTTGCTTCATTTTGTTACAAGGATTTTTCTTATTTGTAATCATACATCAGGCGATGTCATGCCTTTTTTTCCCCTGTAGTATTGTTACAACTCTTTATTATTTGTACATATTCAAGTTGTTACTATTTGAGACAGTTTTAGGGAGGAAGGGGTAAAGGTGCCCCCTCAAACGCACAAACCCCAAAGCCAAGGCAAAGCATACTGTGATCTCTCGCTCCTCAGGAACATGAACAGGTGTCTCTGGAAAAAAATACTTCCTTTGCATTTTCATTGTGAATAATGATAATAAATCCTTATGTTTTTGAAATGTGTATTTTATTTCCGTAATATACCATATTTTTCAAAATCTTGGATTAAGTTTTTAAATGAGCCACAAGATGGCACCATTGGGTTTTTAATGTGGTGCCACTACACCAAAACTTGCAAAAACGCAATGAACTCTGCTTAAAAAATGCACTTAAGTTCTTAGTTTGCACTATCCCCGCAAAACTTAGCAGTATACACAAACAGAACAAAGGGCAATGAAAAGTCGAGCTTGATTTACACTAGCTTTATTTGAATGAAATATAGACATGATTTTGAATCCATACTATTAACAGCTTGAAGAATACAAAAAGAGGTGAGGCTCATGCTACTAGTATATAACATTCCTTAATGCTTTCATTGGTTATTTGTTAATATTACAATATGACTTAAGGTACATAGGTATACAATTTGTACAAATGTTAAAGGAGCTTCACAGTAGACTGTATTATAAAAAGCTAAGAAAAGAATGTGAGTGGGCTGTTCATTCAAAGCGTGACAGTAGTAGCAAAGCAAATGCACCCTGTGCAGTCTCTGTCATTTGCAGACTTTCTGAACATTAACCAGTACACATTTTGACTGCTCGAATTTTGGCATATGCATTTTCATTTAAAAAAAATTGGACATCAAAGACTTGAATTTACTTGTACTACATTTTCTTTTACATTTTTCCACCATCTTCGTTCAAATACACAACTGTCACTCATTTACGTTGGATTTTTAAACGCTTTCCTTTTCATCCTGTCTGCAAGTATGGCTATAATATACTCATTTCATAAAGACTAGCAATAAGGCATCTACCACATCTTTCAAAGAAATAACAGTCCTTGATACAAAGATTAGGAATGCAAAAAATATTCTACACTATTACTGAATACCCACATATCTGTGAATTAAAACCATGTGTAAACCTGTGTTGGAGAGTTTACCAATACATGGCATTAATACAATTCTCCTCGCACAATTATTTCACAATTTTCTTTTAACCTCAGGTGCATTTTTGGTGTTGAAACATGCATTCGCTAAGGCTGTTAAACAGTGAAGTGCACATGTACACTGAGGACGACAAATTGTCCTTTTCTAAAAGTTCCCTACTCATGCAGGCATTTGTTATCATCGTGATCATCTATTTTCACAGGGTACCACTAAAAGCAAATCAAATTGAACATCAGACTCTTAAAATCTCAAATGTCACACATTAATGGTGAAATCATTCATTGTGATTGTACATGATAAATAAAAAAAACATTTCACAGTAAGGGATGAAGAAGTGGCATATCTACAGTGAGAATGGAGATGATAATGGCCGGATATTGTGTTTCAGAGTTGACTGAATTTTACCTCATTTTCACATTACAGCCACGGCATATATGCACTTTTTCATTTTGCTATAGCTGTAGAGGGTGTATTTGTACCATGTTTGTTAAAATTACTTGTCTAAGTATTTTGTAGTTTTACGCCAGCAAGACATCATGATTTCAATGGTTGTTTAAGAAGGTTAGAACATGTTTGAGCGGGTTGAGAGAATATTTTAGATATAAATACAATATACAAAACGCAACCCTCCTACTGCAACATCACAAACACACATACGCTCATACAAGAACCACACATACATAAACTCTCCTTTCGACAGACAGCTGAGAGCTAATAAAAACCGAAAATGTTCATCACAAAAAGTTACAGGTGGGGAAATGGCATCTGATGCAGTTTGGCAAAATACAGGGAACTAGGAGTAGGGACATCCCTCAATGTGTCCAGTGAGGCGAGAGACCTTGTGATATGGCAGCTGAGTTATGGGGAATTGGGAAAAAGGGTCAGAGGGATGAATGGATGGATTAAAGGAGAAATAGAGAAGGGAGATTGGCCTTGAGTCTCTTGCTCTGGGAGTTGGTACAGACCACCGTCTCTCAGTGTCCTCCATTGCTGCCACTCACTTCCTGCTTTCCAGAAAGCTGTGCCCCAGTCATGTGCCCGCTTTTTACATGCAGACTGGAAGACAAAAAAGGATAACGGTGAGAAAAAAACAATTCTAGCACATCCGCATTTTGTTTGCAATACGTTTTAAGCTCAGTCATGTACGATGCTAATTCTGCTAATGCTAATTTAAATGCTATTTCAAGATTGCAATATGTACTCTTTTCTCAAAGCTCTTTAATCAATTAGCATGACAAGCTACTATCCTATTATGTTACTTTGTCACCCATTATTTCACATGAATGGCTCTTTCCATCTGCACTGCATCTTCTGTGCCTCCAACCACTGTCTTACTCTGTATGACTCAGCACAAGTAACCAAGGCAAAAGGGAGCAGTGAGAAAGAGAGAGAGAGAGCAGTGCACCAAAGCTCATGCTGCGATGCTATATTTCACCAGCCTCTGCTCTACTGCAGTGCTGCATTAGCACTCATCAAACATTTAGCAGACACACCCAGGTCTCTTCTCTCATCCCTTCCTTCTTTTGGTCACGCTTTATACATAGGGGCACTTGTTTTTTAATTGCAAATACAAATAACCATTTTAAAACAATATGTGTAATGAGGAAATTTGACATTAGTCAGATAAATACAATAATTAATCTCTATAAAATATAATGTAAACACAGACTAGTAATGCGTCATGTAGCTTGGCTTCAAGCATGTAAAAATATTACTCTAACTACAATTGGCCTCAGCACTGTATATCCTCTGAAAGACAGGTAAGCGTGCAACATGCATTTAACCCTTCAAATATATGTTCATGTATTTTATTCAGATGTTTAAAGGACAGATAGTTTGACTACACAAAAACTTGTGTAGCTCAAATTATAACTGCCTGTGTAAATTTAATTACTTTAATGTAGTATTACCCTTCAAATGTTATTAGCCAGTATTCAATAATAAAACTTTCTTGGAAAAACTAGCATGAAATACTAAATTAAGTACTGTATAAGACTATTTTACTCTCCAATGTTCTGCAAATAAGTTTTCTTCTCCCTGCTTATATGCTGATATGACACTTCTAAGGGTTGCATTTGATGATACAGTGAATCTTATCAGATGAATTGGCTCTCTAGCTACATATCGAAGGCTTTGATGAGTGGAAGAGAGTAAGAGAGAGCATTAGGGAGGGGGAGGGGAATTATACTCGGTCTTTCACCACAAGTTCATCTCTCTTCACACGGCTTCCCTTTAAGACCCAGCATACAAAGTGAAGGGTCAGGCAGCGGCATTCCTGCTTTGATATCGAAGGTCCCTTGGTTACTGGTACATGGAACAAAAGCTTTTTCATCTCTCCAAATGGAAATCTAGCCCTAATAAAACTAAGATCCATTGAGGGTTTTTAAAAAGGCACCATGTGTAAACTGTGATAAGGTATGTGGAACTTTCTTTAATGGACAAAACTACCTTTGGAAACATCGTAATAGTTTTTTTTTATATACATATATAACTGTTTTGCTTTACACGTATAAAAAAAAAAAAATATCAGTTTTACTAAATTAATAAAGACTAACCTGCTCATGACACTGTGACAACCTCTGTGGAGACTGGCTCGATCTCATTTCCGACCTCCTCCATCACCTCCTCCACTGCAACGGCATTTGCTGTCTTCTCAGTAGCAGTCTCCAGTTTGGCAGGTACATTTTTAGCATCTGTCTTTTGACAGTCTGGATCTCTTGACTCTCCCTGGTTTGTTGTGTCCTGTGTTGAAACCTCTGTTTGAGGTTCTTCCAATTCTTTTTGAGGCTTGTCTTCTACTGATTCCTGGGCCTCTGAACTTTCTTCTTTCATCTTTGTCTCAGTGTCTTGAACAGGTACATCCTCTGCATTTATGACATTTATGACACCAACCTTAAATTCCTGTGCAGTCTCAATCGGTACCTCCTTTGCCACTTGACACTGCTCAGCCACAATCTGGTCTTGACTTGCATCCATAACAGATTCTGGTATGGCTTCTGAAACCTCTGAAGCTTCAGTCTCTTGCTGGATTTCTGTTAGCACTTCCTTGGGATGTGATTCAACTTGACTTTTTCCTTCTTCACTTTCTGTAGTCCCACTAAGCCTTTTCTCTTCTGCTTGCTTTAGTTCAACTTCACTTTTTGTTACCTCTGTTTCATGATGCACATCTTCCACAGAGACTGTGGCAACCTCCTTGTTTTGAGGTTGGATTTCATCTGTGACAGAAACTGTGACTGTTTCTGTAATCAGGATGGTGTCGTTAACTGTTTTCGTTGTTTTTTCAGTAACAATGCGAGTTTGTTGAACATCATCTTTTTCCTCAGTGATTTCAGAAACCGCTGGGGCCTCTTCAATTTTGACATCCACTGATGTGTAGCTTTCTACCTCCTCAGTAGTCTTCTCAGACACTTTTTTATCTACATGTGCCTCAGCAAGGTTCTCTACAACATTCTGAATGACCTCTTGAACAATTACACTGCTCTGCTTCTCAATGATTTCTGCTTCTGTCACTTGAATTGCCTGGGTCACTTTGGTTTCTTCTTTCTCATTTTCAATAACTTCCTCAACCACAATGCTAACTTTCGTAGAGGTTACTTCTAAGTTTCTCTCAACAACCTCTTGAGCAGAGTCAACCTCAACATCATTCACCCTAACTTGGATTTTGTGGTCATCTGCAGGAATAACAAGAGGAACGTTTTCCATAACAGTTTCACAAGCTAGATCTGCTGCATGGGATTCTGTCATCTCAGATGTTGAGCTTGTAACACAAACAGTCTCTTTGATGACTGCAAAATCTTCAGTGGCGGCTACAACTGGAATGGGATCTTCTGTAAAGCCAGCAGTTTCAGAAGCAGGCACCTCTGGAAGGGTTGCCATGACCTCCTCTGTTACAGCCACTGCAACTCCCTCCACAGATGCTACCTCAACTGTGGCTTTAGCTTCTTTAACATCCTCCAGTTCTTGCACTTTCTCATCTTCAGCAACAGCAACTTCAGTGACTTCCACAGTTTGGGCACAGATTGACTCTTCAACAGTTGGTTCCACAGGACCTGCAGCCTCAACCTGAGGGGATTTTTCTGCCACCACCGGCTCTTCAAGAAACTCTGGTTCCTGTTGTACAGCATTGATGAGTGCTACTTTTACTGCTGCTACTTCTTGGAGATCAGTCACAGTCTCAGCTTCAGGTGTATCCTTTATCTCTTCAAACTGTGCTTTCTCCTCAATCGCATTTTCTTTGAGCTCCGCCTGACCTCCACTCATCTGAGCCTCATTAACCTCATCCACAGTCACACTGGCCTGTTCAAGCTCCTGTGTTTTGTCTTCAACAGTCAACTCTGTGACAAGCACCTGGCTAACAACTGTTACCGACTCCACTGAAGGCTTATGAGTAAGGCTTTCTTCCTCCACCACCTTTATTTCACTAGTGTCAAGGCCAGTGCAAACAGTTGTTGCCTCTGTTTTCTCATGTGCAACCAAGACAGTTTTCTCTTCCTTGATAGCTGACTCGACCAAAAGAGCATCAGTGGTGACTGCAACTGCTTCTTCTTGTTCCTTAGTCATGGTGAGAACCATGGCACTTGTGGTAACACTGATAGTTTCCACAGCTTCTTGTAGTACTACATCTGTCTTCTTCTCCACACCATCACCTGGGACAGGAGTTGTCTCACCTGATGTAACTGGTGATGCTGTAACACGTGATACAGCAGAAACCATTTCAGTCTCCTCAACTTGTTCAAGGGCCGTAACTGCCTCTGAAGTAAGCTCAACAATGTCCTCTGCAATAGTGTTATCAGTCGATTTGGGTGTAGCAGCTGTGTCTCCTTCTTCCGGTATGTCACTCAATTGCTTTCCCTCTGTCTCATCATCAACATTTTCCACAGTGGCTGAAATCCAAGATGGTGATCTATCCTCAGCTGAGGCTTTTGCCTGGGCTACTGGTGCAGTTTCTTCCTTCACTTCCTCTGCCTTAACTGCAACTTCTGCAGCTGGTTCATTGTCATATTCTGAAAGAGGCACCACAGCTGGAGTGTCAGAATCATCCTCTGCAGAGCCAATGTCAGAAGAGATCTGCTCTTGTTTACCATCAGACTTCTTCTTCCTCCGTGGAATCAATTTCCTTAAAGAGAAAGAGGATTCTTCTTTGGGGGCTTCACTGTCAGAGGTTGTATGCTCTGGGCCTGAGGCTTCATCAGACTTATCTTCTGCTTTAGGTTTCTTTCTGTGGGTTACCAGCCTCTTGAAGGATTCCCAGGTAGACACTAGTTCTTCCTCTGGTTCAGGTGAAGAAGCCAAATTCTCATGATCAGCTTCCCCAGAGCTTACAAGAGGGGACTCAGCGGCCTTTGTCTGCTCTTCTCCTGACTGCTGCACTTCTTCCTCAATCTTAGTTTCCTCGTCATCAGAATCAGAAGTCTTTCTGGACCTTTTTTTAGTTGACCCCACACAAATAAGGGCTTCCCAGGACACAGATGTATCCATTTTTCTTTTTGGTTCCTCTGCAGCTGGTTCAGGCTTTTCAACTTTTGGCTCAGCCTTTGATTCTGTTTGTGACTCTTCTTTAGACTCAGATGGTACCTCTTCAGAAGGTTTAGGCTCATCAGTTTTCTCATCACAGACAGCACTCTCAGTTGAAGATAGGGTGGAAGATTTGGGTTTGTCTACAGGTGCTTCATCTTCGCTCTCAGAGGGCCTTTTGACCCGTTTTTTGGGTGTGACTAGTTTTTTGAAAGAGGACCACGGTAAAATTCCATCTTTCTTCTTCTCACTGTCAGAATTGACTGGTTCAGCCTCAGTCTCTACAGCTTGAACCACCTCGGCTTGAACCACCTCAACTTGAGATGCCTCCCCTACAAGATGCTCACCAGATTCTTCTGGAGAAGATGCTCCACTGTCAGGTTTCTGCGGCTCAGCTGACTCTGTGGATGACTGGATGTTTTCAGCAACTTGTTCACTTGATTCAGTTTGCTTTGACTCTGCTTCTTTCTTACTCTTCTGCTTTTTGGATGACAGCTTTTTCAGCCCAGCTCCTGTAAAAAGCTTCTTAAGTGGACTTCCCTGAGCCTTGGATTTCTCCTGAGATGACAGGATTTCAGCTTCAGTTGTCACTGCTTCTGAAACATCTGGCTTGTCACTTGTTGGTTTTGAATCATCGGTGGTTTGAGCTTCATCAATGGTTTCAGCAGCTGGAGCTTCAGCAGTCTCAGTCTGAGTCAGAGTTTCAGCTTCGCTTGTAGCCTCAGCTTCTACTTTACGTTCTTGTGGCTCTTCTGTCTCAGTGGAAGTTGTTTCAGTCATTTCAGCTTTAGTTTCAACCTCTTCTGAAGGTTTCTCTATCTGCTCACCCTCAACTGGCTCTTTCTCTGTGTCCACTTTAGGTTCCTCTGTACCCTCAACGACACCCTCTGCTGTCTCCTCAGTTTCCTTAATGTCCTCCTCTGCAGACTTTTCCTTGACTTGCTCTTCATCTTTGGGCTTTTTGAAGCTTGTCTTCTTTCGCAGGTTAGAAAAGATTCCCTGAGTGAAAAATCTCTTAAAGGGACTCTGTGTCTCTTGAGAGGGTGGACTTGTGGGTGATTCAGTTGGCGCTTCTGGCTCTGGTTCTTTCTCTGGTTCTTTTTCTGTCCCTAATTCTTCAGCGGATTTTTCAGTCACCTCCTCACTAACCTTTTCAGTCTCCGAAGGGGCATCCACTACAGTTTGCTCTGCTGGTTCTTCTGCCTTATCAGTCACTTCTTCCGTCGTGGCCTCTTGCCCTTTTTCTGTAGTTTCTGGTGATTTGTCTTCCACAGATTCGTCTTCCTCTGTTACAGGTTCCTCTTTCTTTTCCTCAGAAGTTGCATCTGCACCACTCTCTGCTTCCTTCACTGTCAGCAGTTGCACAGGCTCAGTCTTCTCATTCTTGTCTTTCTTCAGTGTGAACTTGAACCCAACGAAACGGAAGATCTTCTTGAAGCCCACCTCATTGGCCTCCTCTTGTTTTTCCTCTACTTCCTTCTCTTCTGTGGTTGTAATTTCATCTGCATTTGCAGAATCGTCTTCTTTCTCTCCATTAACCTGAGGGGCACCCTCTTCTTGCTGCACCTCAATTGTTTCAGGGCTGTCTTCTTTTTGGGTGATGGTCTCTGTCTGGCCAACTGTAATGAAAAATATAAGTTTTAGTAAGGTTTTTAGTATATTTTTTTCAGTTACAGTATTTTAAGTAACCACAGTTATGAAATAGCATAAATCAAATCATCATCATCCATTGAATATCATAGCACTCATAAAGTTTTATAAAACTCATTTGTCTCTTATGGATAGCCAGTTCTCAACAGGACTAAGTGTAGAAAAACAAGTTAAGAGTTATAAAAGCAAAATACATGATCTAGTGATATAATTAATTCAAGATGGAGGGCTGTGGCAATTGAAGGAAATTAGAGCCACATTGCTAGAAAACCTGCAAAAACATTTTCACCCACTGTTCAGATTTAATCAGGCATATGATGGCAATTTGATATTAAGTTTACATTTCCTGGTTTCTTTCTTGTGAGCACCAAGAAAAAAAAATTATAAGCTGGGGAATGATGACAACATTTAACATCAAGGCAACCAGGGAAAATTCCATGTTGTAAGCTTCACAGTTATGCAGGCTATGTTGCCAAACTTCTGGACTATGAAATTGACCTTATTTAATAAAGCAGAGCAAACACACAATGATATCACTTTATTAATCTTCATTAGGCCTGTATATTTGCCCAGTTATTAAGCTTTCAAAGACAAAATGTAACAAATAAAAGTGCAACAGGTGGGATAAACAAGAGAACAAACACTCATAATGTCTTGAATTTCTCCCTTGCCTATCTGTGTTTTGACAAGAGTGGGTTGGTGTTGAGGGTGTGGGTCTAGGAAGAGGGAGTCGAGTTTGCATGTAGTGTGAGCCTCCTAGAGGCCCAGTTTTCCTTTGACATCCAACCTAGCAAGGGACTGTTCACATCTGGCTCTGCTTGCTCTTGCTCTGGGGTCTGAAACCCACCCAGTGACTTTAAAAACAAATTCCAAGCATTTTTAATGCATGGATATCACATTACTTGGCTTCCTACACACTTGCATGACACAGGCTGAGATAAAGGGGCAGCAAACCATTTATCAACCAAAACAACTTAAGCCAGAGATCAAAATGATTTGTAAATTGTTCTAGAATGATTTATTTTTTATGTGAATGGTAAAGTCTTGGACTGATTACCCTAACCTTGAAAATCGTACAGTGAAACAACAGGAATGGCTTATATTCACGGCCTGCCCTCATATCAGACTCTTGGGACAACTTTAAAATGCTGATGCTTTTTATGCTGTTTTAGTCACTCACTCACATTTATCAGTTCATTTTCTGTCGGTTTAAAACAAAAAAGAAGCTCTGTGTTTTCAATGCATGCTTTAAATTTAGTGTAGCACAAACCAAATCCCACAGTTCAATGTGGTACAGAGATGCAATGGCATCCCCATCCCCCTACAATACAACAAACCATCCCCCCCACAGACCAAACCAAATTCTAAACTTCAGCTTAGGAAGACTGTATTGTGCTGTCCTCTTTGTCTCACAATAGGCCCCTGGTTTTTTTCCTGCTTGTGCTAAAAGGGGTGGGGGGCCCAGACTATTGTCCATCCTGGAACTTAAACTACCATGATGAAAATCCTTGTTGTAAAATGGGAAAAGGGCATTATGGGAAGCCATATAGAATGACACATAGAACTTTCTCAGTCTTAGTGATGTGGAAGACTGATTAGCAAAACAATTAGCAAGTCTTATCATTTAAACATTCCCAGTTGTGTTCGAAAAAAATGTCAGAGCAGTACGGTAATTAGGCAAGAATTTAGAAAGATTAAACTAAAAACCTGCCTTAAACATTCAGTCTTTTTTCTCTTCACAGATGCAGCTATGCTCTTAATTCATCTTTAAATATTTTACAAATATCTCCTTTGGGTACATTCCAGGAGGTTTTTTCTTATGCTATAGTAATGTTTTAACTATGAAGGACACCCATTTTTATGCAGAAAAGACACACTGCTGTTGCCTCACACAGCTGGAGACAGGGAGGCACTGTATATGTGCAAATGTATTTTTACACGAGTATGAAAGACAAAATGGGTCAAAGACTTGGTGAAACCACCAGTCGCCCTACATTTGCTTTTGTCTCAATGGTGGCTCAGACTGAGGAAACTCGAGCCAAGGAATTTGATAGCGTGTCTGTTGTGGCTGTTAAAGTGTGGAACTGTGGGTGAGCATTTTGGGATGGGTGGGGGCAAATGCCATCTGAAATCACAGTGGTGTGATAGTCTAGAAAGAAGGGGGAGGGGTCTTGTTTGTTGAGATGGGTCTGAGGTAATGGTCAACAACCCCCTACCCCTTGCTGTTAAATGCAAATACAGGCTGTTCATTAGTGGAGTCTGTGGGTTTAGGGAAGTTACAGGAAGAATCAGCAGTAGACTGACTGTGGGACCCCTACCAGGCCATAAACCCCACCTCCCACACTAAATAACCGCTTTAGTGATTCCCTTTAACATAGATGTGAATCATAAAACAATCGAGATTCCATTACTGTTAAAATCAATATCCACTTTTGGAAGAGGGTAGTGGTAAATAACAGCATTAAGAAAACAGAAAATTAATAAACCTGCACTGTTCTGCATGTATAAAATTTAACCCAATTAAAATAAAATGAAAGTGTCAATTAAGGAAAAACTGGACGCAAGCATAAAGATAAGAACGTCCGCACAAAATCCTAATAAACATTCCCAGCTAATCAAAACACTCTCTGAAGTCATGTGCAGCAGGTAATCAATTCCATACACCCACACCACCTCTCGAGAACCCTGACTAAGATCTGAGGGGCTTAAAAACTCATTAAAATTCCTAAAAAGAAGGACATCTGAGACCACTGAAACCCATCAGATCACAACATTTCCAAGAATTCTATAGTACATGTATAAACCCACAAACTGTACTGTTTTTTTTTATCATACTACATATGGGATGTAGAACAGATAAATCAGATAAAGGTTCAGACTGGTCTCCCATACTTAAAGGTAAATGCTTTACAAACTAGAGATATGACTTTACTACCTCACTGATAACTATAACTATTTTTTGTAAGTATTTGTTAAAAAAAATGTTCTAAAGCTTAATGAAATGCAAAATAATTAAATACACAGAAGAATATGGAGATATGTAAGTGAAAGCAATTAATTACTTAAATAAAAAAATAAATACTTTCTCATAAAAATCATATTAAACAGTATTTAACCACATTGACCTCTATACAATAATGCCACAAGCTACAGATCAGGCAGACGATATTCGAATTTGTCCACAAATGTAACTGATTAATGAATAACAAATTTGGAATTTGACCCAATAATAATAATAATCAAGATGTCAAGAATTTTCTACACAAATCATTTTAATTATTACTGCCACCCACTGTCCTCTAATAATAATCATGATACGCCTCAGCTTTAACAAGTCATAGATTTGAGATGCATCTTACCTGTTAGAGTTATTGTCCCAAGCATTTCAGAAACGTTTGCAATTACTTTTCAGGAAAAAAAAATAAAAAGAATTGCTGTTTAACTTTCACTGACAGTGATGCTTTTTGAACCCCCTTCTTGTAAAAGTCCTGCTTCCTCTCAAACTATGATCAGCTGATAGGCTTTAAGGCTACACTCTTGTTTCCCTCTCTTTCTCTGTCCTGTGAGCTCGTGTTGAAGCCAGGCGTCTCCTCTTCTGAGTTTCTGGGTGAGAATGAGGGGAACGGGTGGGTAACACACATTTCAACAGACACTGACACATGTCCTATGTGGGACCACCCCACCCATGCCCCCCCAAACCCCCCTCCTCCTCCTCAGCTTTTCAGCTGTTCTCTGTCCCTCTCTACTGAATGAGTTTCCCTCTTCCTTCCCCCTCCACTCCTCTTTACACACTCCCTCCACCCACTCACTCAAACTCTTACATTCCTTTACCCAACTTTTTCTTTCCCTGTTCAAAATGTCATAGTTAAAATATGTTTGTCTGTGTCTGTGTGTTTGTGTGTGTGAAGGGAGGGAAGATTACTTAAGTTATCAAATGCATTTCTGTACATGATGTTACACAGAGCTCCATCTCCCATTTTCGTTTCTCGTCCAAGACGGTGTGACATATCCATATGACACACAAAATGTACAAGGGTGAAATGAGAACCTTCACAATATGTTCTCCTGTATCTTTCTGCAACTCTCACTCTACCAAACTCACTCTTTATATTTCCTCTATATCACTTTCAGTCCATAGGCCTAAATACCAGCCTTTTCCAACCAAACACAGTGAAGGCAAGACATCATGATTTCATTATTATTTATAGTTTAGGCTTACTGTGATGAATTTTCCAAATATAAGTTGCCACAGAGTTTTGGACCATATAAAATATTTTAACAAAATCTAATTTACACCATACATTGTGTTACAGTATCTTGTAGTCATCCAGAAAAACTGGTATAACTGCTCTTTATTTACCTAAATTAGTGAATTTTGGACCCACATGTCAAAATACGCTGACTCTCTGTTATTTTATATATTTAAGGAAAAACACTGTGTGTGTAATAAAAGGTCTCCCTTAATAAAATTATCTGTCCTTGTTGTGTCCTTAAGTGAAAAGTTAGCAAATAAAGTGACTTTCTATTTCAAATTTGCTTCCCAGACTAGCTGAATGATAATGTAATGAGGCTGGCACTCTACGGTGCTAATGGTTCATTCAAAGTGTAAACTGAGGCAGCTTATTTCATTCAAGTTTTGTTGAAGGAAGATGGCCGAAGAAAACCAGTGAGATTCCTCAGCATACAAGGGTCTAATCAGACATCTCACACCTTGCCATTGTTCCAGTGGAATGTGCGAATTCCAGCTAAAATCTTCTTCTAAGTGGGTGATAACAACTCTAATCCAGATTGGTCTGGATCCTACAGACTATGCGGAAAGTCATCTGGTTAAGATTGGTATTTTATCTCTCCTAAGTAAACCAAAAGCTCTTTCTGTATTACTCACTTTACCACACATTAGTGGTACTCAAATGACTTGATTGCTATGTTATTGTGATGTTTTAAGTTACTGGACTGCAGCGCTGGACATTAACTTAAGTGTTTGGGTGCGAAGCTATAGGGGACAAGTAGGGCAAATTCTTCATGAATAGCCAATGAATAGCCATTCTCAGACTTTATTGTGATCTATAGTAACAGAGCAATGGGGCTAAGATCAGAGGGATTTGACATATGAGAAAGGCTTTCTGCCCCCAGTGACTCCATAAGAGTGGAATTCAACAAGCACATACTCTCTCACACACTAAAGACAGTGTCACTCCCTTTCTACTGTAATAGACATTCCTCAAAAGAGGAAGCTTGTACACTACTTCTTCCTGAATGCATCACTTTTAAGCTGACTCATATTTGAGGATTTGGCCACAAAGACACAACTAACACAGATGGCCATTTCCAGCCCGATGTAGTGAGATGTGATAAAATACCAACAGCTAATCACAGTCATGGTCTGTCATGGTGAAACTGATA
Organism: Enteromius mattozi; assembly: GCA_032359235.1. Classification (NCBI taxonomy): domain Eukaryota; kingdom Metazoa; phylum Chordata; class Actinopteri; order Cypriniformes; family Cyprinidae; genus Enteromius; species Enteromius mattozi. The sequence goes on from JAUMHE010000075.1 coordinate 10,892,758, forward strand.
CCCAGAATGACATCCATGTTATCTCTTGCATCAGGGAAACGTGATCAAACACAGAAGCGTGAGCAGTTGGCAGTATGTTTTGGCTGGGAACATGTGGAAGTGGGCTTCCCGCTGGCCTGGGGGCTTGCAGGGGATGCTGTGACGTCATTGCAGACCCCAACTCACACACGTACACACATACTTCTACATACACACGCCCTCATCTGCGCACGCATTCCTTGGGCCAGGAAGATGATGTCGAAATAATGGGAGGAAAAGGAAATGAGAGTTGTGTGAAGATCTGGCCAGGATCAGAGGACTGTCTCCAAATCTCAGCTGTCTCCCGCTTTATACTTTCACCTGATTTCGCTCACTACCTTATCTTTAAAATGGCATCTCTGCATTTGGTACCTTCCTCCGTCTCTACATCTCTAAATCAAGCTTTCCTTATTTTATTCTTCCCGTTTCCTTTGCTTTCTATGGATAGAGGAAGCTGAGGAATGCTGTGCAGGAAGCACGCTCATTCTTTTGCGTCAATGCTTCCTCTTCCCTCACCAGTTTCCTTCGCTATTAGGTCATTTTCTTTTACTGGTCTAATTTGTCACTTTTCAGAAAGGACACTATGACTGACTCAGATTATTTGATAACTAATCCATGAGCTGTCACAGTACTAGGTACAACTTGTACCCGTGACATCATAATTCACCTCACGATTGTAGTACAATTGGTGTGCCTACATAAATAATACTGCAGTACTACCATTCAAAAGTTATATTTTGTTCACCATAAAAATTGTAACATTTAAATATATTTTAAAATGTAGTATGTTCCTGTGATGGCAAAGCTAATTTGTCAGGCTCCATTATTTCAGATTTCAGTGTCACATGACCCTTTAGAAATCATTAAATGTGCTGATTTAATACTCATCAAACATTTCTTCCTTAATGTTGAAACCATGCTAACTATTTTTAAATTATTTTTTTTATAAACAGAAAGTTCAGAGAAACAGCATTTATTTGAAACAGATTGTTGTTCTAATATTATATTACAGTTGCTTTAGATAATTTATATTAATATGTAGTTGGCAAAGTACTAGATGATGACATGACTTATCTCAGTGACACAATATGAGACAATCGCATTTCTTATTAATTACCCAATGGTCTGGGAGATTCTATGTAAACATGCTGTAATGTAAAACATTAAGCCATCATTTGATTGTCTAAATTATATATTCCCTGTCTACCCAGACCAAATCTTTCTTTCAATATCCTTTTGTCAGTATCTACAGTCAGACTGAATGTTGAACAGCCAAACAATAATGAAACTAGACTCTTTTAATATATTCACAGAGTCAACTCTTATTTCTTTTTACTTATGCACTCTTTACATCTCTTTTCATTTATACAGTTTTATTGCTGCAAATTAAAGGAATTAAATTACACTTAATCAAACACATATTCACACTCTCCCTGTGGTTTTCTCTTGCTGCCAAACCCTTCATCGCTCCACACTTCACACATTCCATTCCCATGTCATCTCAACTTTCCTCATCTGTGTGTTTCTCTGATCAACAGCATGAATATTACTAAAACATACTCGTAGTATCAAACGTTTACTCAGTTAAAAAAATCCCAATAAATCTCAACAGAAAAAATCAGTGTAAATTATATGTGGCTTCAAAAGAAGCTGACCTAAATAGTTTTTATTTTAAACTAGAAAACAAGTGCTTAATCAAAATAAAAATATGTTCATAATTTTCCAGGAATCTGACCTCAATATTGCAGATCTGGAAAAGAGATTTTGAGAAGTGAATTACTGACCACACACACACAAACACTGTCAAAATCAAATCACCCTTTTGGATTCAAATTCTAAACCTAAATAAAAACAAATCTGAAGCAATTATTAACAATCTCAGAGGCGGAGCTCTCTGTGGAAACAATTCTAGAGAAATATGCTATCAAAGTAAAAACACACACACTCGGCTCGGTGGGGGAGGACTGTGTATGAGATAATGGCTGAGCTCACTCTCTGGACTCACTCACGTCGCCACCTCCTAAACGCCTGGCAGCTAGCTTGCATGTGTGTGTGTGTGTTTGTGTAAGTGAGTGGGAGAACTCAATTCATTTGCAAACTTTTGTATACATGTAACCTGCATGTCTGTACATGTAGGTCAGGGAAGTACATCTGTGTTTGTAATTTCCTGCTGACATATGTGCATTAGTATAATCATGTGAATGAGTGAGTTTGTATGGGTGTTTATTCTTGAACATTTGTTAAGTAAGGCGCAGTCAAAAATCGAAACGATGATTAAAGGAAATTGTAAAAATGTTTTAATATTGAGAGCACTATTTTCTTCTTTGTTGATTTTGGCTGGGAAGACATTGCACAATACCGGCAGTTTTTTTGTCTCTTTTCTTTTTTGGCAGTATCAAAATAATCATACTTCTCTCTCAACTGACTCTGCGTACATGGTTTCTATTGTAAAGTTGTATTGAAACCCGACAGCATCATATTTTGGGAGGTTTCTTAACAATGTAGAACAGACAGATATATCAACACATTCATTTTACTCGCATTATTCTCCCAGTACATTTCTATAAAACGTTCCAGGGGTTTTTCTGGTACTCTGGGGATGCTGGAGAAAATAAATGGCTACACTGAGCATGCTAGAAAATTATGGCTAAATACTCTTGGCTGGCATTACAGCATTAATCATGCAGATTAAATAAAGCCAGTACTGAGGCATTTTGGGAGCGTTTCAAGGGCTTGTCCTGGTATTGTCATGCTTCAGACTTCGTGAGACATATACATAATGTCTCACTGCAAACATAGCCACAATAATCAGAATCATTTTCCTATTCTTCAATATGCCTTCCTTTTTTCAGTTTTATTCATGATGAAGTATGTGATTTGACCTCCAAATTTAAAGGCACCTAAGATTTCTATACATGCAATGAGGCAAGCTTATTAAAAACATACACTTCTTTAAGGGGTCAGCTAGGTCATGGCTTGCTAAATATTATTGGGGGGAAGCATCTCGGTGGTCTCTCCGAGTTGAAAAGCAAGAAAGGAACACAAAAAAACGAATAAAAATAAACATGGTATGCATTATTGCCCTAGAGTCTTCTAACAGGCCGTGGTTAGAAGACTAAAGAGGTCTATGTTGGTGTCCACTCACTGTAGGCTCTATGTAGGTGTTCTCGTCTTCAGGATTGCTGGGGATTATGAGAAGGATCAGTTGGGGAAAGAGGGCACACAGATAAAAAGATAAAGATCACATCTTAAGCTACACACACAGAGAGAACCCTGACGCTGGGAGGCGGCCCACTATTAGTGTCAGTCATCGTCATACCACGCACACAGACACGGTAATAAAGATATGAGAGTGATATATACACACAATGCTTAAGTACATGGTAGTAAGCACATACCCTCAGCCGGTGGGTTCTCCTCTGTGTGGCTATTATACTCTGTCTGATCATCGGTCTTCCCATTAAGACTGGAAATAGAGATCTGTCCATTCTTCTGAAGAGACTAAAACAGAAAAAAAGAAGAGAGAGACAGCTGTAACAATCTTTTCAGGAAAGGTAAATTGCAAATATAAAAAATTTTGTGAAGATCCAGGAAGGGGCTGCACTCTATTCAAATGGTTTGACACTTCTCTTGTGAACTAAAGTGAAGTGTTAAAACAGGTGCAGGAAAAGAACTCAGCTGAAGATGAGAATTTGACACTTAATGGTTTTAATTTCAGCATTAGTTTCCATGTTGGCTACATTTAAATTTGAGAGATTAAATTGAAGACAGATTAAAAAGATTCAAACACAGACTGCCTCTGACTGCCCCAGGAATTTGGATGGTGTATTCACATAACCAAGCATTCACAATTCCCTCGGCTACATTAAATATTTCAGTGATGGCAGAATGTCGCAATTCTCAACTGTGGGCTGTCGATCACATTTTGGATCCAGTCAGCACTGCTGGACAGGACTGTAATCTAAATAGCATCCGTATACTTCACCAACTCTAACTGGTTTCTGAAAGGTTAACCATAATACATGTGTGTGCATTTTCATAGATATAGATTATCTAGGAATTTTTCACTCTTTACTCTCAGCTTGGATTTTCAATTCCATTAGTATTCGGAGAAAACAGGAAATTACAGACTTTACAATGCATCATATTAGAAATACTTTCCTCTCTGTGCCGACCAGTACTATTAAGTAAAAGGTCAATTAGGCTTCAGACTAGTTTAATAATAGAAAAGTAATAGGAATCACAAAGGACTCTCTTGTGGGACCGTAGGAAAATATGTGAGCTATGCAATTACGTTAAGAAATTTTCTGTTTAGAGGCAGAAATAAACATGAGCGAGAAAGCTCTAACCTATTCCAGCTTCGCCAGTGGTCCAGCAGGTGTCCTTTTAACCCATCCAGGCCTCTGACCCTCAGGCCTATCTCATGACAGTCATTCTCCACATTCCGAGACCCCTTCATAGAATTCCAGCAGTTGGGGGCAACCCCACCCAAATTCCCCTACAACAGCTCTGTTTCATCCCCTCCTTCATTTGACCTGACGTCACTTGCCATTTACAGATCCATAACTCAGATCCATAATTAAAGGCCTCAAAAACGTTTCTGTTAAGGAAATGAAACTTTTATCCAGTAAAGTGAAAAGTGAAAGCTAAGACATATTTTTTTCCACAAATAAATGCGTATCGCAGTTTCCACAAAAATATTAAGCAGTACAACTGTTTTCAACACTGATAATAAAAAATGTTATTTACACACCAAATAATTATATTAAAATAATATCTGAAAGATCATGTGACACTGAAGACTGGAGTAATGGCTGCTAAAAACGTTACTTTACCAAGAGATGAATAAATTACATTTTAAAATATATTAAGATAGAAAGAGTAACTTTAAAATTCAATAATATTTCAATATTTTACTGTATTTTTGATCAAATAAATGTTTATAAAATTTATTGGAAAAAATGTTCCATTTCTATTTCACTTTGTTTTGTAAAATAGAGACTTCTTTCAAAAACCTTTCCCCATTTTTACCCATAAAATGTTTACATTTCGTTGGCAATATCACAAACAAATTTAATACCGAAAGAAATGAGCACTTACATATATATATATAAACTCTGAAAATCAGTTCTGCACAGTATATTTAAAGAGTGGACTGTAACACAGTACACAAGCTCTAAAGTAATTTAATGAGAGACTGATGTATTTATATAACAACACGTCATCTATTGTGAGTTGTTTATTTAATATTTCAGCCTGTCATTTTCTTGATCAAATCCATGCAGAGCTTTTGGTGTCTGATCTGTCTACTACACCTACTGACATTTTCTAGCTGAAAAAATAAGATAACATACTGATCCATCCAGGAAGGTTTTATGCAAGTTATAACAGTAAAGACATAAAATAAAGAAGAAAATGACTGTTAGTGAATTAGGCTAAACAATTCTTGCTATTTTTAAATGTATCCAACTCTGAGTGGTTTCTGAGCAATGTCTGAGCCTGCTGGTGACACACTTGGTCCTTTACTAAGGTCGTAACTCACCCGGGACATTTAACAACTGTTCAACCAACAAAAAACTGACAGTGCCTGTGTGTTTAAGTGTGACAGTTGTTTATCTGAAATAACTAAAGTTAAACACAATTTGTCTTTATGGCACCACACACTTGTGGGTGGAGGGTTTGCACTGAGGTGTGACATCAGGTGTGAGTGTGTGTGTGCTGTCACGAATGTGATTTGTGACTTGTCTTTTGCGCCATTTTTTCAGTGCATTTATGCTATACATTAATAGAACAAAAAATACAATGTTTTCCTATGTCCTTCCTAAAACGTCATTATCTGGAAATGCATCCACTTTTTCATACTTCCATCTGTTCTGCTGCCCTGTACTACACTGATCTGCCAGATTCTTTTTCTCTCCTCTTCCTACCCTCCTCTCTTGCAGTCTCTCTGCTTCATTTTGCAGACCAGACATTCAGGGACGGCTGTCCATCCCACAAATCACTCTGCAGAGAGGGTGCAAATCTCTTCTCTGTAGGACAGGGAAAGACAGCAAAGAAGAGGAGAACTTATGCTGTCTTAAA
>JAUMHE010000075.1:10908769-10941008 GCA_032359235.1 Enteromius mattozi
CTAATGTTTATCAGTACATTACAGAAAATAATGAACTTTATCACAATATGCTAATTTTTTGAAAAGGACCTGTACATCCAAGTAGTCAGTAGGATCCAGGCTTATGCTCATTAGATTTTAACTTTAAAGTGTGAATATTATATAATAATATATAATAACCACAAAGCTAATTGATTAAATTATTATTATTTTATATCATTTTAGAATGTTACTTTTTAAATATCCTGATCAGCTGAACAGAAAACTTTTCCAACTGACTGAGCCATTTAACAAATTCCTCTCTGCATTCAAACCTCAGGAAGTTTCAGTCCCACTCTGACTCTGGTGCATTAGTGTGAATGGGACGGTGGAGCAAAAAGCCTGACAGGCGACCACTGCCAAACCCTCATTAACCACTGATTCCCTGATGTCTGCATGCACTTCCATCACATTCTACATTGCACAGTATTTGACTCCCGTCCCTTTTTTCACTCATTTGCTGGTCCTGGATCAGATCCTCTGACCATAGAGCTTACTCAGCACAGCTTCACTACGAACCTCAGTCACTGATCTCAAGTCAGTGTGATCAAAGACATTTGAAACTAATGAATGCTATGACTGGAGAGTCAAAAAATGCTGGTTATGTATCATGAACAATGAATAACATTTGGCAACACTTTTTCTCACTATTAATAGTTGCTTATTATTAATAGCATGCATATCATTAATAATATCAAATCATATAAATGCCTCCTTAATTCATTAACATATTGGTTGTTTATTAGTGCACACTAGAGGATGGATACCCGACCCGAGCCCGATGGTACCCGACGGTACCTTTCAGACAAACCTAATCGGTTTTATATAAAAAATTGTCCTGGCACTTCTAAGCTCTATCAATGCAGTAGGCGAGTGGTTCCCTTTAACAGTCTAAAACATGTTAAAGTGTTTATTACATTTGAAATATGGATATTTATCTTACAAAAATGCATGGATTCGCTACAGGAAGCCTTATTTCATCCCCCGGAGCCAAGTGAGGGATGTTTTGTTAAGTTTGTGAGCACTTTATTTAATATCTTTTAGACTGTTAAAGGGAAACACCCACCCACTGCAATTATAGATCTTAGAAGTGCCAGGACCATTTTTAATATAACTCTGATTGGATTTGTCACATACACCTAGGATGCTTTGAAGGTCAGGCTTATTTTCATTTTGGATGAACTAACCCTTTAATTTTTTTTTAATAGAGAGAATTGGACTATAAAATAAAGTGTGACTCAAGTATTTACATAATTGTTAGATCTTGATAAAATTAATTATCACGTTGAACCTTTGTGTTAAAGTTTAGAGGTTTTTGTTTAATAAAAACAATTGAGTTGAGTTTAGTACCAACGACCATTAGTATTAGTATTAGTTCTTTCACATGCAAAAAGAAAAACATATCCCTCTCTCTCCATTTCTCATCTTTACCCTTCTCGTCACCTCCAGAAGCAAAGCACATGTTAATCATCCATCTACTTGTTTTCCCTCCCAGTGCCCTCTCTTTCACTCTTTCTATGTGATATGTTCCCATTCAAACCAGCAACCTTCCTCCCACGTCCCCCTCCCTGCATCACTCTCTCCCTCTCTCTAGTTCTCTTTCTTCGGGCCGATGCACACACAGCACCCCTCTGCCCCGGGACCTGTCCTCCAGTCCATCCTAAATGGGCCCTCTGTTCTCTTCGTTCTCCACTCCTCCCCCTCTTCTCGGGTCCCATCCTTTATGAGGCTCTTATCTGATTGCAAACGCTCCCACACCACCCCTCTCTCATTACCGCTCTGACATGTAAAGGATTTTATACCATTCTTCATAAAGTTAAATAAGTTTGTGCAAGCTAATCGCAGGTTTTGAGTGTTTTCAGGCTTTGAATAGTGTGAACCTACTCCAGATAATCGCAACTAAAGAGTGTTTATGAACTTGTCAATCGATGTATTGTTGGTTTGGAAAAAGGCCCGAGTGTGTCTCTCATAGTAAGGGAAACATAGGCATTATTGTGAGTTTATGTTTGCAATTGAGTCTTGGGGCTTAGCCATTGAATCCACAGCAAACAGTCTGAAAAGAGTCGAGAGCTGAGGTTTAGCCCCTATTGGTTTTTTAACAAAGTGAGTGTTTTGGAGGCATTTCAGGGGGAGGAAATGTTCAAATGTGAGGGGATGTCTAAGTAGGTGCTCAACTCGTGTATGTTTTGACCCATTTTTCAGACAGCGCGAGTGTGTGCGAAAGAGAAAAATTACTAAAATTCCTATGAGCGCCAGAGAGGATGTTTATCAACCACATCTCCAGTAGGGCGCCTCACACAAACTCTGCATACACAGCATGTAGTTGTATTTCTAAAGCGCACACATACACTGTTGACAGCGCAGCCTCTCGTGTCTTGCCAGACCACACCTGTTCAAGGGTCCTTATCTGATAAATAACAAACACTCAGGTTTTGAATATTCCATATCTCACACACGTTTCGACATGTTTCAGTGTAGATTTAGGTTTACACAGAATTCAGAGAAGTCACAAAACCGGATGGGTTTAATAGGGTTTTCTGTGTCTTGGTCCAACAACTACACTTTTATTCCTTTAGGTTCGCCTGTTAAAAAAGACACACACTGTATACAAGCTCAGCTGGTCAGACAATCATCATGCACTTCACAGAAACTAAACAGCTGAAGAAAAAGAATGGAATGTTGCGAGAAACAAAACGCAAGGTCAATGTCCTGTTTGTATCTTCTTTGAACAGAATTGTAACCTTTTTCAGGAACAAATGCGTCCCATCATATTTATGTACATATCTCTCTTAAAACAAGATGTGGTCTGTTGTGTGAAGTTTTGTAATTAATGCTGTTGTTGTGCTGATGTCTTTGTCAAAAATCTCAGCTCTCAGCGAAGAATATAACCTCAGCTCCAGAGGGCTGAATGAACTGGTAGAGGAATAACAATATCTACTTCCAAATATGTAAAACTAATACACTGGGATAATCTCTGGCTTTGTTAATAATGTCCTCTATGGTTTCTTGTAAAAGCACTTTTTAAATAATTAATGTAATCCTTATGGGATTTGGTCATGTTAACATCAGATGAAATTGTCATAGGATTTATGCCAAAATATTAAAAAAATTTGTTATGGATATAGTTGTAGGTTCCAGAGTTACCAAATGGTTCAGTGTTTTTTTAATGTAAAATAATATTTGCTTACCAGCATTTTTCAAAATATCTTTCCTTGTGTTCTAAAGAAGAAAGAATGAGTTTGGAATGACTTAATGGGGTATTCATATTTGAATAAACTATTATTTTTAAGGCTCACTCGAGCATCTCTTAAAATTATGTAATTGTATAACGAACCATAGTATAAGATGGTCAGTTTCCGTCCAAAATCTTTTGTGGTAAACCCTGAGTTGTCTGCATGGCTTCTGCTTGCTATATTATCCTGTCATTTTGATACATAGCTCTTTGAAGCAATATAACGCCAACGTGTAAGTTATGCATCCTGTGATTTGGCACATGACAAGAAATAACAGCAAAGTGCAAATTTGTGTCTCAAAATTAGCATCACGCAAGAGTGAAAAAGTCCCAGATTGGTTGGAGCCAACCCAATCACATAAAAAAAACAAAACAAAAAAAACAAAGGTGACAATCTCAATGAATGTGTACTATTTGCTGTACAAAAAGGTCCACGTCTGAACCTAACCTTCAGTGGGGAATAAGCAGATTGTACAAAAACAAAGCACAGATTGTACGAATTCATACAAATCAACCACCGATTTGTCAAAACAATATTTTTCCTTGCTCCAAAACCACTCAGAGTGGGGTTTCTCTCATCAGCTATAATGGGAAATGGAAAACACAATGATTAAAGAATACAGAAAAGAAGGAGAAATTTCTGTTGCTCCAATCACAACCTGTTCATTTGCTGTTATCAACTCACAAAGTTAAAATAGTCACGTAGTAAAATAACCAGATTTTTACTCTATGACCTCTATAAACTCTAACGTCTTGTTACCTGTATGAAAGTATTATTAAAACCAACATGAGTTTGATTAATTTCAATCTCATGCCAATATTCAGTATGACAGCACTTCTGAATTTGAATGATAATGATCTATACAGAAGCAGAATTACTTGAATGATAATTCTTCTAAATGTCAAGTAAACACATTCACACACTAATGAGCCCAACCAGGCGGATATATCCATCATAAAATATTGAATATTGAATTGAATATGCACCTTCTTCATGAATTTTAAACGGGATAGAAATGCATATCTCAATTTTCTTTTCCCTGACGACATCTCATGTTGTTATCTGAACCAAAAAAAAAAAAGTGTCGCACCTCTGCTGTTATAACGGATGGAGTTCATCTGACTGAATCTATACTGCATCACTGCAAATCTACTCATTAAACTTGAAGAAAAGACTAAGAATAGACATAAGCAAACACGTTTGAACGTTTTCTCGAGTACTTGCTAAGGCGAATCACAAAAGCGCACAGCTGTCAGAGGTATCAGGTGTTTACATAAAGCTCAATAACTAGCTGCGCCACACATCTGACTCAAGTGGTCCCGAATGGGGACACATAGGTGAGCACGTTCAGTGTTTGACTCCACACACATCTAAAACGTCACATCGGAGCGACAATATGACTTTTCAAGCGCAGTGTTACCTTGCCGTCTACGTTTTCTCCATCCTGAGCGTCGCTGAGCTCCGCTCCGATGTCCTCTGGCGCATCTTCAGGGCTCTTCGCGTCCCGCTGCACGGATGGTGTCGCTCCCATGATGAATAACGTCGCTGTTTCTCCACTCTTAGTCAAATAACGAGCGTTCAAAAGGAAGTAGGTATCCAACAGCCCGTGTAAAAGCGCCCTGCAGTCCGTCCCGAGGGTTGTCTGCTTTGGAAAGTGTTGAAACGGGTCTGTAGGTTCACTTTTAGGAGCCCTCCTCCCATCAGTATCACATGGAGAGCAGCCAGACACGCCTTACACACAGCATCAGACCTGGGAGTGCAACAACATCAGTTTACACAAGTACAAATTGAATATAGATTTAAGATAATCATAAAAATTCTATAGGATTTAGATGGACAAAATACATTTTTTGAGGCAAGAGCTTACAATTCTCTCTGCTGATGTAATTGTTATATCATTAAAATTGAACTAATAAAAATAACTAATTGTTTTCTTGTTGGTTAAAACTCAGTACAGTATAACACAATGTCCCTATAAAACGTTATTGATAACAAAAAGTGCTCATTGTAAACTGTATGCTTGCTTTTCATTTAAACTGCTCATTAAATTTCATAGAATGTAAAGATATTTATTACAGCGCCTGCCTTCCTTAGTAAAATGAAAAGTATGCAGAACCATTAATTTTACAATAGTATGCAGCTGCAGTAATAAAACTATTAAAGCTTAAGTTTCAGCCCTGGTTTTATTTACAGACAGTGGGTATGTCAACATTGGGTGCCGGATGGGCCTCCACAGAAAAACAGCCCAATGGAACGTGTCCCGCAGGAAATCTCGAATTAAGAGGGCACTGTAGTTTGCATCCACATGCATGCATCTAAATCAACCGTGCACTGAGGTCCCTCTTTCTCTCTGTTAATTGCATGTTTGGCTGTGCTCCAAGGCATTTTGTTTAGAAGCTTTAAATGCGTAAATTACAGGCCACTTGCAAATCACAACCAAGTTTGCACAAGCCACCTCGTGGTGGCACGATACACTGGCTCTGTGTGTGGAGAAGTAAACAACACCTAGCATATAAAGGTAAAGATTAAAATATATAATGCATTCGGCTTTTTATAAGAAAACCAAATGCATTATGCATTAGGTTTAAATCATTTGGTTATATGTTCATGTTATGCAAAATAAATAAATAAAACATTCCTGTAGATGCCTATATGCTGTGCTAGGCAGAAGTTGGGTCATTGTTATAGGATAACTTGCGCTATAATAAAAGAAGAGGGAAAACATTTAAAGAATGGACTGAAGACATGTTTGCCTTTCTGAAATACCCAGACCATATTTAGAGGCTGTAGTTTGTGGTGGTAGAGAATGGTGGTATGTTTTGAGCACATTGTTAAATACATAATTTAAAAAGACATACACAAAAAAGCTCAGGCTATGACCTGTATTAAGAGGAAGTTTTTTTGTTTGTTTTTTGTCCTCAAAAAACGTTCTATTATTACTTAGAGCAGTGATTAACTTATATCCAACATTTGTTGTGGTTGTGGACTTCATCAGCAGTCTGTGACTGTGTCAATATACTTTCACACTGTAATTGCATTAAGTAGCATTGGCACATGTACTTCCATGTCCAAGTGATTCAAAATCATAATTTTGATGTTCAGTAACCTTTAGGGACACTTGGTGAAGAATGAGGGCCAATGATCAATAAGGTGAAATCCAAAGCAGTTAGTTATTAGTACATCATGACTAATTTGTCTTTTAGCTGATGCTAAACAAGGCAAATAAAAAAATAATTGAAATAACTTGTGCTTGTATTGCCAGATTTTGTCTAAATGTCACAAAAGAACAGCCCTATAATAATTGAATCAGCATCTCTGTGACACAGACAACATAACTTAATTGAAAGATGACTGATTTCAGATTCTTGACATAGACATGAACCTTATGAATTGCTTCTAAAAAGGACTGACGTTAAAGACTCAGTACAGCTAATTCAGAGTTCCCAGTATTTGTTAAGCTAACAGGCTGATGCTGTAATAAACACAATGATACTATTATATAATACCATTCAAAAGTTTGGGGTCACAATGATTATTTTTAAGTAAAAGCAAAGACGTTGATATTGCTACAAAAAGCTTTCCATTTCAAATAAATGCTGTTCTTTTGAACTTTCTATTCATCAGATAATCCTTAGTGTATCATGTATTGTACAATATGTAGTTGTGCAACCGTTTATGAACATTGATAATAAATGTTTTAATCAGCATATTGGATCATGTGACACCGTAGTACCGGCTACTGAAGCTTTGCCATCACAGGAATAAACATAGTATTGTAATAATTTTTAGTATTACTATTTTACTGTTTTTTTCATCAATTAAATGCAGCATTGGTGTGTATAAAAAACATCCTAAAACATTACAAAATCTCAAAAACTCCAAACTTTTGAACTGTAGTGGACTGGGTGAAATGCATTAAATAAGCAGTAAAAGGTCAAAAGGGCAGCAGTCACTATAGCAGCAACAAAAACCATCCACTAAATAATAAAATAATTACTTTCCACTCCTTTAAAGCACAAAATCTATTTGTTTTTTTTACAACTTGGGGAAAAAAAGGAACAATACCACCCTGGACTGCTGGCCATTCATTTTGGGTACCCATAAGAAAAAAACTCCATAAGGCAAGAGATTAGAAGTACAAGAGACTACAAGTTTTTGTGTGCGAGTATTTGCGTAAATGTCAAGCTGAGCTGGTCAGCTAATTATGGGTGTCTTCAATGACAGAAGCAACAGGCCTCTTTCTTTGAAAGGGGTATGAATGATTACTGCCGCCTTCGCAGGGTGTCTCTGATGAGACTGCATCCTGTAGAGGCAAAAGAATGGAAAGACCCTGTGGGGGTCAGTCATCTGCTACTGTTTAATACATCACAGCTCTTTATCCTAATAAAAGACCAAGAAATTTAATCAAGCGGAATTTCATCTTTGTGGACCAACAGTCTGACTTCACAATATGGATTAGCGATTCATTAACTCATTCACACACGTGCATACATCAGTAATGCATTCTCTCACACTCATTCACACACACACACACACACAATGAATGCTAAACCTACTAAATGTTTGATAAAAGTGGCCCATTGATAAACAAAACGAATGAATGAATAAAATGTTTAAGTATTATTGTTTTATTTTTGTCTGGCCAGTCATCTTGTTCTGACTGCCTTTTTCATTGTAGAATCTGTCATCACTGGAAAAATACAGGTTTTCAAGCATACATAACTATTGCAACAGTCAATGGAATTCCTCTTTACTCACGTAGCACACTGTAGTTTAAGACTCAGAATAACAGATAACAGTGGAATGTCTAAAACAAAACTTTCTGGCATGTACTCACATGCAAAATGTGAAAATGTGCATTCACAGGTAATGAGATCAATGCAACACTTGTTCATTTTTGTCATTTATAACAGACAGAGTGTCTGACCAGGTGTCAAACCACTAACCCCACTTGTAATTTTGTTTTGTGTAGTGTCTAAATAAAAGCACCTCAGACTTCAGATTCATGGCATATTTGGCTGTAACAAACATCTGAAGCTGTTTAATGTTACAAAAGGAGAATAGTAGCAGTATTCAAATAAAAGAAATAAAAGAAATGGAGTTTGCTAGAATACTGTAAACATATTCCATAGGTAATCTCAAATATTAATGGAATGTTTAGCTACATAGAATGAGTTTAAAAGCTTTTGTGCGTCATTAAATTGTAAGCACTTAAAAATGATGTAAACAGAAGTGTTTACAGAAAGAAAATGAAATGTAAAGCCAAAAAATTCCAAACTCCAAGTACAACAAAACAACAACTTCAAACCAACAACTAAAAATGTTTTTTTGGAAAAAACATTTATGAAACATTTATGAATTAGCTTACATTAAGAACTAAAAGTTGGTTTTAAAAAAAAACCTGTGCAAAACAAATAAGAAGGAATGTTTGTCGATCAAGCTAGAAGGTAGTGGATGAGCTGTAATCAGTGGCAAATGAATGGAGGCCTACAAGGTCACTGAGGAACACCTGAGAAAGCAAGAAAGAGGGGAAAGAATCTTTTTAGGTACATTCAAATCAAATCTGACTTTTTTGTTGAGTGGCATAAGCAAAATGCAAAAACAAAAAGTCATTGTCCTGTCACTCTTAACTGTGTTCTTACAGGTCAAAAGCATGTGTGGGACTGTAGAAATGTCTTCAGAAGAGTCCTTTTATCTCCTCCGTCACAGGATCAAGGTCAATGTCGTAGAAACAGGGTCGCGTAGGCAAGCCCGGCATGGTGCTCATCTGAAAAGAATTGTATAATTCAGTATATAAGAAAAAAAGATGCTATGGTTATCAAAATATTTCTATGTGCAAATAAAATATCAGCACACAATAAAAGACTCAGTGTCAACTAAAGTTTTTTTTAATGAAGTTTAGGCACTATAGGATTATAACTGATACATAGTTTGTTTTCATTAATAACCGAGTGATTAAATTAGCCTGTGTCCTTTAGATTAATTTGCTGTACCTTCAAGATCATAATATCATTCTTAAAGAGCAGCTGGTTTCTAAGATGTTACAGCATGTTTAACAAACCACTTAAAGATCTATACTTGGCAAATCTTGTTATCTCCAAATGGTTTCACTGACATATAAATCTCAATTACAAACAGAACCTAATGCTGGAACCACTAAAACCAGATTTGACATCTAATGAATGCAGTTTTTTAAAGAGACAACTGTGGTCCTTAGTAGCCCCCAGTTTTGTTGAGTCTGTAACTATTGTGATAAAACATGAAGATTTAAGCACAGGTTCTGCAAACAGGTCAGCGTATAAAAGCAATCAATTTTCACTCAGTTTTAAAAAGCATGCAGACTTAGGATTACAATATTAAAAGTAAAATGTAAAGGTCATCACTTTAATTCCCTAACAACAAAATCTATAGCCAGTGGTCAAACCAATTGATTATATAAAACAAAAATGAACAACCTTAAAAATACCACAGATTAAAATCAAGTGACTGGCACACATGTGAGACCCAGGCAAAAGAAATGAATTATCTTAATTAAATTATCATTAAAAAGAGACCAAGACAGAAAAAGAGAGAAAACAGTACATCGTTTATCCAGCAATTTCACCTTGCCCAGAGAATGAAAGCTATAATTTTCATAGAGGACTCGGATATAAAGAGCCATGCATGTTATTAATCTGAAATAATTCAGATCAGATTTCTCATGACTGATTAACCTTTGTTTTCATGTACACTTCTGAGAATAAAGACAGATATCATCCATCCCAACCCTGCATCTTTTCTTAGAACAAATTCTCATGACAGCAAGCGGAGCTTTAAATATTATAAAGTGTTCATGACAACCCAGGAGCTGTTTTATAAATTAACTTTCCTACAGAAAGAGAAGATGAACCAGTTGACTAATCTGAGCTAAATCTGACTATTCAGTTTTTTAATTATACATATTTTTATACAAGATATAGAAGTAAAACAATTTGGCACACCGCTCAAAGGTGTAGTCCACAGCACAACATCACAATGTGGCTGAACTAATGGGTAAATCTCCAAAGATTGGATAAATCAACTTTGAAATCCATATGACCCAAAGAACTTAAAACAGACAAGGTTTGGGACTATGTCTAAATTATTCAAATATTGGACATACTCAGCAACTGTACTACCTTCTTACCAATAAATGGCACTTTCTTTCAATTTGCTTAAGTACCCTTATGGCAGAGGGTGGAAATTACTTTGGAGTTTTAATGCAATATGCCAAATGTTGTTTGCTGTTATAGACTGAACCCAGACTGGTCAGATTGAACATGTCAGTGCGGTGGTCAGGTTGCCAAAACACTATAAGCCTTCCAGCAGAATCATCAGGAATTCATTGTGCGGCTTACAGCAGACACGGTTTTGGGCAATAAATTTCCTGAGCTGAATGGAAGCTAAGATCCGTTGAGTCCCATTGTTCTCTGGCTGACCCCTCCCTCACATATCTGGTGCATGACATCAGTTACTTCCTCCTGTAAGCCCCCATGCCTGCTTTGTCCCTCAGGGCCAAGTATTGAAAGTAACAGGCAGAATAACACACACCTGTCTTGTAGACTGAGCCACACAGTAATATACGGAAATGAATGGAGCAGATAAGACTGGCCTGTATATTGATTAAATGCCATTTAAATGCAAGCTGACTATGACTAAAAGATAGGAAACATGTTTATGAAATAGCACAATCTTTTTGGTAGCTGCAAAAATGGACTAAATGGACTAAGACTGAAATAAAGTTTGCTAAAAGTTTTGAACTTTACTATCATATAATAAATAACATTTTAAAAAAAATACTGTTTACAAAATTACTGTTTTATTTTGATCAAATAAATTCTAGTGGCTTCTATCAAAAAAAAAAAAAATAAAAAAAAAAAAAAAACTTACCGACCCTGAACCTTTGAAGAGATATATATATGTCCTGAATATATGAGCTGAAGGTCCAAGTTGCAGTTTCATTGCAGCTTAAAAAACCTCTACACGATCCCACATGAGGAATAAGGGTCTAATCTGGCAAATGATTGGTCATTTTCTAAAATATATATATATATTTTGCCACATAAGACCCTCATTCCTCTGCCATTATTCCAAGAGCATGTTAAGTACAAAGTATAAACAGACACAATGAGCTAAGGAAAACATGGCCCATTTGAACCAAGTGTATATATACACACACATTTTTAACCACAAACGCTCATCATCCCTCTGTGAAGGTAGAATAGGATGAACAAAATCTTTGTTCATCCTATCTTTCCAACATGATTACATAATGTGTTAGGACAGGCTTGTGCAATAAGCATTTGTGGTTAAAAATAAGATAAGATCGTCATTCCTTGGCTGGAGAGCCCTTTAAAGCGGCACTGAAAATCGCAGTTTGGACCTTGAAGTCCACAATATGGAGAAAAATCCTGGCATGTTTTCCTCAAAAAAATTTTAAAACATGAACATCTTGGATCAAACGGGGGCTAGTAAATTATCAGAAATTTAATTAAATTTTAGAAGTGAACTAGTGATTTAAAATTTAGCCACTGACTTTTTAACATCTGACTGTATTACAATCAAGCAAGCAAACTAAATAAGACTAGATATGAGAAAAGAAAAAGAAAAACAGAACAGCACAGAGATGAGATTACACTGAAGTTCAAAGCATTGGCAGTAAATTCTGAGACGGGTTGAAGGTGAGAGGTCATGTGCGCTGGCCGTGTGTCCCGCAGCAGGCCCATGGAGATGAAAGGGGACAGAGCGGTGGTCAGACCGGAGGGGCTGGGTCACAGTCACCCATCTCCCAGCATGCCACACAACAAACACCTCACCCCGACCCTGAACCCAACTCTGCAGCCAGGACCTCACTCTCAACCCGGAAATGAGCTTCCTTCCCTAAGCCTCACCCAGTCAACAAAACACAATGACAAAAAGATACAAAAATGCTAGCTCTATCAAAATGCAGTTGGTTAGGATGCTCAAACAAAGAAATATATTTATGGTGCCACACAAAATGATCAAATCAAGATGATCACATCTAACATTTTGAACCAGTCAAACCGATTTACGCTTTACTAATTTATAGCTTTAATGCACAAACAAAATTGGAGAATAAAGATTCCTGCTTTATACAGCTCCAATGTGTGAAGTCTGACAGGAATAGTGGCCCGTGAGGTGAACCAGCTGAAGCAAGTAGAGAAAACATTGGGGAAAATCCAGGGACGAAGTATCTTAATGAAAACCACAAATATGCGTGCGCACATAGAAAAGCATGGGTCATTCAAAAGTTGACCTCCTCTCGCTCAAAAAACCACACATGCTCTAAGGGCTGTTTTCACAGGGCTTAATCAAACCGTCTCACAGGTTTCATTGTGAATCCAAACTGAGAATCCAATAGAATTCTCATTAAATGAAAACTGCCTTGACCAAACATTGTCAGGAATTCAGACATAGAGATATATCTGCCTTAGGCCAGGCAATATTGGGTTTAAGAGAGCAAAAACATAAAGGCAGAGGACTTTGGCATGAGTGCTGTTTTTAAAAGCCCTAACAAGGTCATAGATCATAGGTTCAACCGTAATCCTGGATCCTATTAGTAACTGAAACATTCACTTACCAGCAAAGGAAGTAATAAAAGAAAAGTAATGCAGTAATGGTAGGCAGCAGATGGCATCAAATAAGTGAAAGCCATCAATACATCTGGAAGGAAAGTGTGGATATGTAGATAGAAAGAAAAAGAAAGGAATACAATGAGCTTCTATCAGATTTCAAGAATAATCACTTACAGTTCCAACTAAAGGGTAGATAAAGCCTGCCCCGATGCTGGCGCGGATGTCTCTGATCGGCAGGATAAAACCGGTGGGAACACCTTTTTTCTCAGGCATATGAGAGAGAGAAAGGTGGGTCTTTGCCATGCAGATGGGAAGAGCACCAAAACCCTGTAAGAGATTCACAAGAGACAGTCACAACATTGGCTCTGGGCTCTTGACATCCATCAGCCGTTATGTAGTGAGATGCACTGCTTCACTGAATGTAATTCAAAACCACTGGGCCAAAATTATATAACTATTTAATATCATTGAACACACAGCTCATGAAACATTTTTAACCAACATCAAACATCGGAAGATGGTGAAACTTAAAATTGTGAACGAATAGAAGCATTTAAATTATATGAACGAGTTCACACCACTGATTTCACATAAATCATTCAAAATTATTATATATGAACTATATAAAGATAAAACACTGTATATTTTATTAACTATGTATTGCTATATTGGTGCATATAAATTCAAATAAGATAAATATTGAATATTAAAAAGAATTTATACAAATAAAAACAATATATACATATTTATACAACCTTTAATATTTAAATTAAAAAAGCTCAAATATGAAAATAATGTGCACTTTTTATGTTCAGTGGCAATGTCCAGCCTTCTTACCTGTTGATTGTAGTATTCTATTTTAGCTTGAGCCTCAGGTGAAAGCTCAATGTCATCAGCACCATAAACCTTCTGTGCAATAGTCCGAATTTTCTCTACAATAGAATCCTGTTTAAAGAACACATGGCTTAATTAACAGACCAAGAGAGTAAAATATGAATGGAAAAAGAACAGAAATAATTTAATATTTAAATTAAAATGTAGCTTCCGCCTGTCTGGTGGTCATAAAACCCCCCCAGTCAGTTCTTTGTGTAGAAGGCTGGGATAGCAAGTGTCCAGACCTCTAATAGGATAATAGAAGACAGCCGAAGCCAAGAGCTGAGATTACCGCGCCTTTCATAGCATCACTTAATCAAAGTCACAACCTCCAAAACTCACTAAGGTTAACTCAAACCAGCTGATATCCCCACAGCCCCTCACCTCAACTTAACATATACACAATGGGAGCAACACTTAACTCATCGTACAAAATACGATCATGTTTAAACCACCCATCAGAGTCGATTTGCTCGGCCTTAGCTTTTAGTATTTTAGTCAGAAATATCGGTGTCTGGCCTCACCTGCAGATTGTACAGGAATTGGAAATGGTTCTTCTGAGATGCAGCTTTTTTCACAGCCAGTGCCAGCTCCACAGAGCCCCGCCCACCTCTGGACCAATGATTACACTGCACAGCAGCTGAGGCCCCAGAAGCCTCTGTGATGTGACACACCAGGTCGATCTCTGCTTGAGTGTCAGTCCTTTACAGAAAGAAAAATGTCATGCGTTTTGACAAGACAAATCCAAATATCACACTTTAAATCAAACACTCTTTAAAGGGATAGTTCACCCCAAAAGGAAATCATGTCATTTCAAACCTGTAAGACCTTAGTTCATCTATGGAAGATAATTTTTAATGAAACTGAGAGCTTTCTGACCCTGCATAGACAGTGATGCGACTGACACGTTCAAGGGCAGATAGTAATGCGTTATGATACTCTTGTGAACGCAAGTCAAATTTCTCTTTCTGCATACTTTTTTTTTCTTTCTCATTTTTGAGTGAACTATCCCTTTAACTCTTGATACTCAAACATGGTACAAATCAAACATGTTATATATTTTTAAATGGTCTAATGAACCATAATTTTCAAATAATTTTTTCATGTTTTGGTAAGAAAATGTACATTGCAGTGAATTTTTCAAATAGACCAATTCTTACTTGAAAACATTAAGAGCAACAACCACAGGGACTCCAAAGAGATGAGCAATCTGAATCTGCTTCTTCAGGTTACTGCAGCCATCTGCAACCAGCTGCAAATTCTGACGGAAAAAGTAAACATGGACATTTAAAAGAAGAAATAGAAAAACATTAGAATCTAAATTTCAGGTTTAAATCTAATTAAGTTTTAATTCGTCAGATCTTAAATAAGAACACTCTGGAAAAATTAACAAGGCAAAAAATGGAAAGCAGTAAAATCTAATCAAAAGTTGGTTCTAAATGGTTAATCAGGGTCTTCATTAGAAGCATGAGTCGGTTTGTCTTGGAGAATGTCATCTCACCAGCTGAGCTTTCCAGAGGAAAGCTTCCTGCTGTTTTTTTCCCCAACTAAATTGTCGCTCATGGAGCAGAACCAGTCCCAGAGAATAGCGATCCAAAGCTCAGGAGACATGCTTTGGTGCTTTCTGTTTCTCATTACAGAACCGCACAATTAGCTTAAGCACTTGAGTTATTTTCTCAGCTGGGGTTGCTTTGGAGAAACTGATAAAAAGCAGGTACGGTATTTCTTAGACTACAACTCCCATTACGCCTCTGTGTCTCTAGCTTCAACAACACAGATTGTATTTACCCTGTTAATTGAATAACACAAACCACATTAGGGAGGAAGAAGGGAGCTGGAGGGGGTGGAGATGATGTGTTCTGGGTCTCTGTGTGAACGAGGTGGGGCAGACACTCATTCATTGACTTACTCACTCCCCCACCTCCTTCTAACCCTCTTTATTTTCATCCTGCCTTTGGGGAGCAACATCGCCACTTATTGTTGGAGTAGGATAGTACATAAGTTGCTTATACTTTACAAATATGACATAAGATTGGGAAATAAACATTGCTTACCTCATTGATATATTCTTTAGGCAGTGGTACACCAGCTGTAACCTTTCAAACATACAATAAATATAAAAAGTTGTAAACAACTGAAATGTGTTTTTAAAGCAATCAGCTATATAAAGGGATGTGTGAATATGCACATAGCTACACACACACACTTACATTCGGTCCACCTCCATGCATCTTCAGAGCTCGTACAGTGGCTACAAGCACCACAACATCAGGCTTCAGCCCAGATGTTCGACACTTAATGTTGAAGAACTTCTCCATGCCAATGTCCGCACCAAAGCCAGCCTCCGTCACTGAACAGGGAAGAAGAAACATCTTAATAAATTGTTAACAAATTATTGCACAGAACGTATAACTTACACATGCTTTCTCACACGTACACATAAAAACAACCAACAGTTATGCAGTAATCTAATTGTCCCTGCATTCCAAAAAGTTACTGCCATTCATTCATGACTAGGGTATAATTACGATCTTTTAAGGCTGAGTGTGTAAGCACCCCATATGTGTTACTGTGAATGAGTGATCAATGAACAGTACACTGAAGTGCTGCCAGCGGTGTACAAAACATGATCACAAATTATATTTTCCTTCACCCTGCAAGTATTGTTTGTTTTGTGCAGGAGAGACATCTACTGTTTGTGTTTGAACTAGTCAGCATTAATGTGTGTATGTGCCATTGATTAAGCATGTGTGGAGTATTTCCACGTATCCTTTTTTCCCAGAACCCTGTGTGCTTCCTGTGCTACTTCCCAGGCTTTTGGAGCAGGAGGGAATGGAAAGGGTAATGTTGTTATTTCCACCAGAGAGGTCTGGCATATTTTCTGAGGCTTTGCATGTTTGTGTGTGTGGCGGTCTGGCATTCGGTTTTGAACGGAGGTAATCTCCTGAAGATAAGTCTTTTGTTCAGTCACCTACAGTTAACTTTAAGTACTTTACATTACCGTAAGAGGAAAAGGTTGACAAAATAAGACTGTGGACCACAAAACTAGTCATAAGGGTACATTTTTTAAATTGAGATTTATACATCTGAATTCTGAATAAATACGTTTTCCATTGATGTATGGTTTGTTAGGATGGGACAATATTTGGCCAAGATACAACTATTTGAACATTTGGGGGGAAAAAATACTGAGAAATCACCTTTAAAGTTGTCTGAATGAAGTTCTTAGAAATGCATATTACTAATCAAAAATTAAGTTTTAATATTTATGGTAGGAAATTTACAAAACATCTTCATTGAACATGATCTTTAATTAATATAATAATAATTTTTGGCACAAAAGAAAAAATATCATTTTGACCCATACAATGTATTGTTGGCTATTGCTACAAATATACCCGTGCTACTTATCACTGGTTTTGAGGTCCAGGGTCACAAATATCGAAACAGAATTTAAGAAATCTTGTGTTTTCATTTTGACAGCATGTCAAAGGAGGCTGAATAAGTTTAGGAGAGAGAAGGACAGAGGGAAGGAATAATTAGTGAAGACAGAAAAGCAGCAGCAAGATAAATAGGTAGAAAGGAAAAAAGAAAGATATTCATGTACAGAAAGAAGCATTTCTATGTTTAAGAAGGAATGAAGGAAGCAAGCCATGAAGGAAGAAATGCAGGAAATAAGGCAGGAAGGAAGGAATGTTTAGGAAAGAAGCAAGGAAGCCATGACGGAAGAATGGAAGATGGGGCCAAACAGACAGGAAGGAGGAAAGGAACAACTTGAGTAAATAAAAAAGAAAGGAAGAAAGTAGGAAAGCAAGTAATAATGAAAGAATGCCTAGTAAGAAAAATAGATTAATTATTTAGGAAGGAAAGACAGAATTCAGTTTAAAAAAAAAAAGAAGGTGGTTTAGGAAGGAAGAAATTAGAGGATGGAATCTTGTAAGGAAGAAGGAAGAAAGTAAGGTAGGAAAGTTTATTAAGGCATGTTCACAAAGGGAGGTAAGTATAGTATGTACAGGAAAAAGGAAGGTAGTAATATTTTGATTAATAAATTAATTAATATTTACGAAGGAAAGGAAGCAAGGAAGGTAGGTTTAGAAAGGTAGGATGGATGAAAAGGAGGTACAAAGCACTTAATTTTCGATAAAATTGAATGTGGTGTTTTCTACTGTATAACACTGACAACCACATAATACTCATTTAAATAACTTCAAAATCATTTTATTTTGTCACAGAAGAAACACATATGCAAGCACAACCTGTGTGTTTGTGTGAAACATGCCAAAAACCACGAAATATCCTGGAGGCAGTGCTCATGACCTTGGGACGAACAGATGCTGTAATAAACTAAACCACTTTAAGGGAGTGTACATCACCAGTCCTTGCGTCGCCCACACACCAGTCAGGTACACAAGGCAATGTGACAAAGGGGAGAATCAGTTATCAGAGCATCTGTGAGTCTGAGGCATGGGCACAGTGATTTTGGTTTGAGTAGACATGCTGCTCCGGTATTCCTGAGTACTTCGGTGGTTTTCCTGTGAAGCGCTTCTGTTGTGTATAATCAGCTGATAGGCAGCGTCCTCCCTCTCACCCGCAGCAAAAACACTACATACCACACATACCTTGGCATCAGGTAACGCATACAAACGTCCCCCTCCGTCACTGATATTTCACAAAAGTCAACAACTCCCAGCATTCCTGCTGTTTGTTGAGGCTGATGCTCCAAGTCTAATATGGACTTCTCTGAATTTAAACACAAGGCAGAGCTGCTTGTCTTTCGTAATACAGCAAATCAAACAATTCATTTTTTACTGTCCTCCACAGTGGCCTCTAGTAAAGTTTCTAGGGCTGTACGAAAAAATCTAATTGCGATTTCTCAAGAGACATAATAATGATTATTACTAAAACATTAAAATTAGAAACATTACTTTTCATATTAACATTAGTCTCAACATTTCACTGTAAAACAAAAAAGAAATTAAGTGCTGCTGTAAAATTACAATATCTTAATTGTTTTACTTTTAAATGATAAACCATACAATTTTTTATTTAATTTTAAAGGAAAATAATCACACTAAGCCATATCGTGATTTTGGTATTATTTAGATTAATCGTGCAGCCCTTTCAGAAGAATTCACTATTTACACGCTGGCAGAAACGTAGGCGTAACAAAAAGTATCTGAAATTCTAGAAGTTGTAACTCAACACAGCTTGGCTTGGTTTGGTAGGCAGTGTTTTCATTGGGCTCACACACTTCAGCTTGTCCTTAAATGAGGGGGTGAAGCTTACACTGCTCTTAGTGTGGACCACAGGGCCTCCGCCATTCCCAGCATTCTTTTAGTGTCTGGGGCATGTCACTGGGCAGGGGAGGGATAGAGAATAAAAAGAATAGAGAGGAGCAAAGGAATGAGAGCGAAATGCAGAGAGGAAGTGATAAAGTGAAGGAGAGATGGCAAGATAGTGTGTGTGTGTGTGTGTGTTTTGAAAGTCACATATGTTCAGGTGTGCTGACACTGAGAGGATTAGTTAGGTTCAGCTTTTAAAAACTACATAAAAATGGTCAATTGGCACATGCTAAATGGTCACATTTTATATAACCGAAGTTATAAATAGTTAAATTAAACCATACTCCCGCCCCTAAGAGTTTAACAGCAATACAATCCACTAGTCAAGTAGCTACTTAGACATGCCACTTAGTATAACACTGATTAGCCTTTAAGTCTAGAAGATACCCTAATGCAATTTGCTACTTGTGTGAGTCAAAACTTTTTTTTTTTTAAGCAATTATTTTTATTTAGTAAGAATGCATTAAACTGATCAATAGTGACAGTAAAGAAATGTTTAAATAAACAAATAAATAAAAACCCTTTTTTATAACGTATCATGTTTTCCACAAACATTATGTTGGTAATATGAAATGCTTTTTGAGCACCAAATACATTTAAAATATCTTTTCTAATTGAAAACATTTCAAACTTGTAATATTACACAATATTACTGTGGTTTTGACCAAATATCATATATAACTTTCCAAAAACAAAAAAAAGCATATTAACTTCTAAACGGTAATAATTTACATATATAACAATATATTTTAAGTACTGTATAAAAATCATGTAAATTCTATTAAAAATGTAACTATTACTTTGAGAAAAACAGGACTGTGTTGGTTAAAATAAAGTTTAGAGATTTATATACAGAGACTCTACAGGCAATCTTATTAGAACAAGACATGATGAATGTGTTTTTAAACAGGCATTACAAATGGTTTCTTTTTAGGGTTCAAGCATAATATGATTCTGTGGGGGGCATCAAATTTTAATGACGCCAGTTCTTTGTAAGCAGGAGTCTGGTTTGAACCAGAGAACAACTCTACTGTTGTTGTTCTAACTTACCCCCAACATAGCCTTTGTATCTGGTCAATGAATGTATGGCTATAAAAAGCAGATGCACTGTGTGTGTTACCGAATGTTGTTTTTTGTGTGTGTGTGTGTGTGTATACTCACCAACAAAGCCCTCTTCTCCAACTAGTTTCAGAGCCAGCTTGTCTGCCAAGACAGAGGAGTTTCCATGGGCGATGTTAGCAAAAGGTCCAGCATGCACAAACACTGGAGTGCCCTGACATGACAAAGACACAAACAACATCAATGCCAACCATTCAAGTCTCACCTGCATCCCAAAATATCACATATTAGCAGCTGTGCCTCAAGATTACCTGAAATTTTAAATTAAGAGCTAGTGATGTAGAATTTAAGTGGTCAAAATTGTGCAAGACATATGTGGTTTTCATTTTGTTAGCACCATTTTATACTCAGCAACAAAATTTATATAAGTCTGTTTCATCATCAAAAGCCAGAAAGCATTTAAGCGCTGTGAAAATATAAGGTTTGAACCGATGACCTTGAGGCCCTCTGTAACTTCCCAAAAACTGAAAAGTGACACTGGGAGCTGAAGGGACAGGAAGGAGAGAGCACAGGAAGATGGAAAAGGGAGTACATACAAAACAAAGAATGGAGTGATGGTGAAGTCATTTAAATTCAGGAAAAGGATACAAAAACTGTTTAAAAAAAAAGCTCTCCATCAAATGGAATGAGACCACCTTCCTTTATTTATCTAAACTTTTAATACTGCATCCTAGCATCCTTCATTCACTGCCTCTGCAGGTGCTCATATATACTAAACATTACACCAAAATGAACTAAGTTCATTCTGAGACATGACCTTATTAGATACACAAGCCTGCCAGAGGTTTATTGAGTGCTTTATTTAATCAAATAGCTTTGTTTGTGTTTTGGAATTAGAGTCTGCATTTTCTACAATCACTTTTTTTTCACAAAAAAGGTATTTGAGGTTTTAATCTATTTGCCTTTAAGAACCCTCATATAAATCAGATGAAATGGGATGAACATTAACTGTACATTGATTTTGACAAGTGTGTAGCTCTTTATAACTTAAAAACCTTTAACAGGTTTAAAAACAACTCAGACCAAACTAATCCATTCTGAAGGTCAAGGAACTTTGCTCCATCTGCAAAAAAATTCAACAAATCAATTTACTGCATCGAATTTGTTTACAAAGTGGACATGTCTGGCAGCCTATCAACAAGTCAATATGAATGCATGAGTGACGGTCTTTATGTGTGTGTAACTGTGAATGGAAAGAGAGTGCATGGTTTTCCAGCGAACAGTCCTCTGGAAAAATTTTGCAGAAATAAAAAACTATGATATCAAATAAACGGAATAGGAAAGATTGGAGCCCTCTGCCATGTGAGTGTGGAAAAGAAAAGATATGCCAGTGCCAGGAAAGTTTAAAAAAAACAGGAAAAATCAAGTGAGCACAGTGAACAGGGTGGTTCCGCTTATTCAATAGGCAAAATGATCATCTTATTTTGATGCTTGTAGTCATTATCTAGTTACTGACTCCCTTTTTTAAAAACATTTTTAATCCATTTTAACAATGCTAATGCACACTTGTAATAATATACTGGGTCAATACACAATGTTCAAACGTTTTTATGCTAACCCAAGTATAAGTTCTTCGAACCAAACAAAGTTAAACAGTAATATTGTGGTTTTAAATTTTTCTTTCTTAGCTTTCTTTAAAATGCAATGTATTCATGTGACGGTAAAGCTAAATAAATAATTCTCAATCATTATGAAGGCTGACAAAAAAATGATGCTGTATTATTATATCAGATTTTAAGGATTCCTTGATTAATTCAAAAGAACAGCTTTTATTTGAAAAGGAAACTTCATGTAACAATGTAAAAGTTATCACTGTCACTTTCGATCAATTTAATACATAATTTCTCAATGAATGTACTCTTTCCTCCATATATATATATATACAAAAACAAGCGGTTTACTTGGCCAAACAAATCTTAATAGCAGCATACTGTTTTTTATCTATACATAAAAAGACTAACCCTACCTATGAAAAAACATGCTTTACATTTTTATAGTGAAGTGAAGAACTATTTGGGAAGTCTTTGAATGTCTAAAGGAAGGTTGTTACATTTAGACAACTTCTGGGGACACTTTTGTCCCTGAAGTGTAGCTAACATCATACACACACGGCAGACACAATTTCTTCTAACAATCTTGACAAATCTCACATCTTTAGTCTATTTCAAACAGGCTTAGATCCATCTGTGAACACATGTTCGTCCTCTTGTTCAGTCATTCACACACTTCCTCTCTCACTCTTTCACACACACACACACACACATACACTCACATACATCCCAATCCCAACAGGGACATCACAGCACCATGCAAACAGAATTTTCCCACTGTGTTGCCTGGTTCATTCTGATATGATTCCTCCTCACAAGAGAAACAGGAAACTGGGCAGGAAAGGTTTCACAAAGCAACTCTGTGGCCCTCATACAAACATGCAACTTTTGTGCATCTCACACGCAAAAACATACGCCTGTACACACCAAACATCAATCACTAGTCATTAGCATGTTTAAAAGTCATAAAGATGAAAGGCATTCCAACAATCAGGCTTTTCACCACTGTCTATTTCTCATTTCCAGTTTTCTCAGGGTGTGATAGTGAAAGACAGAGACACACTCCCACTGAGCCCAAACCAAAACCAGATGTGCATGTGTTACTGTATGAGTGTGTTTTCTGTGTCATGCCTCGAATATCCTATCACTTCACCAACGCTGAGAGTATCAAGTTTGGGAGTTTCCATCAAGATAGGACAGTTATGTGTGCATGTGTGGGAGACAGAATAAGAAAAATAGCACACAAGCGAGCGACTGTGTAAAAGACACTAAGAGGAACAGGAAAGAGGTCTCACCTCCAGTGTCTGCATCAGTGTGGGTTTGATAGCATCTTTCATGAGGACTGCCAAAGCCCCGGTTACACCCTACGAAAACCAAAGAGCAAAGAAATATCAGAATATATTGTTCATAGCAATTATGAAACCGACTGATGATTTGTGATTGATGACTAAATATCCAGTTTTTTTTCCAGTTTAGTTTTTAGTGTCATACAAATACACTTTATTTACATTTAACTTGGATTTAAATATAAGACAGCATTTGATAAAAAATATAGTAAATTGTTATTGTTAAATATTCCCATTTAAAGCAATTATTTTTATTATAATATTTTAAAATGTCATTCAGTCCTTTGAAGGCAAAGCTGTCAAGTTGTGTAAGTTAAGGTTGGACCACTGATGTCACATGGACTATTTTAACAATGTCCTAACTACTTTTTAGGACCTTGAACATGGTAGTTACCTTGCTGTCTATGGAGGGTCAGAGAGCTCTGAGATTTCATCAAAAATATCTTAATTTGTTTTCAGAGGAAAGCAAGAACAAAGGTTTTACAGGTTTGGAATATCATGAAGGTGAGTAATTAACGACAGAAGTTTCTTTTTTTATGTGAACTATGCCTTTAACAGTGCTCACCAACTCTCTCTCTCTCTCTCAAACACACACATACCAAGTCATCTGCAGTGATCGGCTCGCCATTTCTGCTGCTGCCCACAACCATACGTCCCAGCCTGGCCCGCATATCAGCCAGTCCATCTGTCAGAGCAAGGATAGCCATAATCTCACTGGCCACCGCAATATCAAACTGGGTCTGGAAAAACGAGAGAACAAGATCACAAACTGACCAGCACACAAACATATTGCAGTGATGATTTAGGTGATTTCCATCAAAACGAGTCATCACGATATAGACGGTGGAGAGATTTGTCAGAAACACAGACACGCAACATCTGCCAAGTCTGGTTCTTTATCACATATAGTAAACTGCTCCCACATGTGTCCAAGACAACCCCAGCTGGAGTAAAAAACCGAGCTGTCCTGGTTTAACTCTCAGCTAATAAATACTCCCCCAATAAAACAGCTGGGATCAGAGGAGTGGTGGCCAGATGCCCTATCAGGAGAGATGGGCCGCTTAATACACAACACTTGTGTCATCATTACTTGCCATTTAACTGCATTTGCTGAGATGATCTACCCTAAGTCAATGTTTGCAAAGCCTGAGGAAACATGCTTCAATGTTTTTTTTAAATTTCAAACACACTTGCGTCTACTGTCTTTCCAAAATACACATACATTATAATATACTGTATGTTACTCAAGAACAAAAGTACAAGGCTGTACTGCACATTTCAGTGGTTTTAGTACAGTTGGAGGGAGACGCATGTCCGCACATGATTTACCAGCTCAGATGGTCTTTGCTACAGTATATGTGCGCAGTAATGCCTTTATGAAAAATTTGCTTTAACTTAAACGGTTTCCCATTGAGGTGCACACTGTTATCTGCTCGATTTGGTTTAAAAGTCATTAATTCGGTTGGCTGTTGACTTGACAGATTCCAAGGGAAAGAAGAGTTAACAAGTTATAAAGAGATAAAAACAAGAGATTAAAAAAAAAAATCACTGAGGAAAAGTGACAAAACTTCTAAACAACACATTTAAACGTTGGCTTATAGAATCAGAAGTTTGAAGCACGTACCTGGCGAACATGGCCTTTTTCTGTGTTAGCCTGGCCAACAGTGATCTTGCGCAGAAATCGGTCATTGGTATCAACAACTATTTGAAAAAGGAAAACATGTTAAGGGAAAACAGAACAAAGTATCAAACATCAGAGCTTCTACCTAAAAATAAACCATGCGGTCATTTACTCATCCTCATGACATTTCTAAACTGTATGACTTTCTACCTTTTAAAATACAAAAGGAGAAATTATGGATGCACTTTGTAGAATCTACAATAAACGGGAAGCAAAGCTTTCAAGCTATAAAAGGACATACTGTAAAGTGCCATAGAAATAGTTAACATGATTTGTGGACTATTAAAATCTTCATTTGTACGGAGGAATGAGCATGAAGTTTCAAGGACAAAGTTTATCAGTGAGTGAACGGTCCAATAACATTAAAAAATAAACAAAGATTTGACACAATAATGACAATTCTCATATCTTGGTGAATTTTTCCTTTTGCAACTGAAACATTTCAAGATGCAGGATTTTTTTTCTAATAAAAGCAATATTTTTATTTTCATGTGGTTGTGATAACATCACATTGGTTGGCTTGAGTTGTGTTTGAAGACAATGGCTGGAGAGAATCACGTCATGAGGGAACTCAGCTGGATGCTAAGTGCTGCAAGCTGAACTGATTTTGCAGTCACTGGTGAGGAGACGTATGAGGCAATCTAATGAATCCCAAATACCAATGACCTAAAGAGACCCAGAGGGATGGACGCCAAGCGAAATCATAACCTTGCAATAAGCATGCATTCCTCAAAGACTTTTTGCATTTGTTTTTTTTTCTAGCAGCCAAACTGAATGCAGGAGGGTGCAGCATGAGACACAAACATAACTCCCTAAGGACCAGGAAGTTGGAAGGGAAAGAATTCAACCCTCTGGTATTTTCTCATAGAAACACAGAACAATCATTATAAGCCTCATTTTAAACATGTCACGGGCAACAAAAATTACAACAGTGGTTTAGTCTGCTTTCTGGCTGTCTCTCGTATTCCTCCTGTGTATCTGTTTCAATTCATCCATCTGTGAGAACACGGCGTACATGAAGCACAGCATAACGTACAGCATAGCCAAAACATTTCATCTGAATAGTGATTAATAAACAAGGAAAGACCATTATAATGCAGTCCGAGGATCATTATTCATAATGATATCTTCCCATAATAGACCATGGGAAACCTTAATGGTTTAAACATTATATTAATGAATGTCACTTTGAGAAAGCTGTACGGATTGTCAGCCCTTCTTAGACACACACAGATTTGCTTTCGCAGCAGGAGAGAGATGTAAAACTGTTTTTAATCTTCCAGGCCCCTCGTCTTAGTGTGCACTTTTGAACCGACAGAGTAAATATCCCATCAGTCACTAAAGCACTATCTTCTGAATGTAGGGCTAAAGGCAACAGATGTTCCCAGGCGGCCACGAGTAAAACAGGAAACACCCCAATCCAGCTGTATCTCATCCCTCAGTGATCGTAGCTATCAGACGGCACTGCACCATAACCAAAACCAGAAGGTCTACATTTGGCATGCCTTCCAGGTGCGAAAAGTAGACTCGTTACTGCATGTGTTCAACAGGGACAAGTCCTCAAAAATTGCTCTCAGATGCAACGACATGGCTAGTTTATAGTGCTTTCCCACTAGACAATTCAAACAGAAGAGTCAAATGTGGCAATAGCATTCCAGTGGCCACATATTGTGTCATGCTTTAGCTCACTGTCTTATGCATCACATATCCTGTACTACAATCTCAAAATCTCTTTCTGTTACTCATCAGGCATTGAGGGATTCTTCTAAGAACGTACCATATGCAGAAAAGTAAGGCAATCTAAATGGCTCAAGCTCTTACCTCTCTGCCATGTGACCTTCTCAGGGTCAAGGTCGAGACGGGCAAATGCCCTGACCTCTTCTGATGTGAGGTCACTGGGGTCAGATTTGTTTATTCCAAGATGCTGAAAACATAGGTAAAGAAGAGACAGAAAGAAGTGCAATGAATATTATAATGAAAAAGCGGTTCATTTAAATGAAACAATTCTACTATTAAAGCATTTTCATGACTTGCAGTTAGTTTTGGCCTTGTCTCAGAAGAAGAATGAAGGAGATTTTTCCCAATTGCAAATATTTTGCTATTTGAGGCCCCAGTAGAGTCATAAATATCTTTCAGACTATCTTTTTAATTAGATTTCTCTCTGAATCACTGGTCGCCTCTTGTAAATTTACCAGCTTTGCTTCTCCAAAATGAAAGTCAACCCAGCCTGTCCCTGAGCAAACATAAACAGTTTGTGTTTAGAGGAGTCTCTCAGCTTATCTGTGTCACAGCCAACATAACACAACACTTGACTTGTTTACTTAAACAAAAAGAGTAAAACTTGTGAACAGCTAGACTTGCTGTAAATTAAAGCCTAATAAGAAAAAAATGCTAATTTTCTCAGTAGCTGCATGAGGACCCCTGTTGGTTATCTGATAAACTGCTTCCAAATTTCAACACATCTCAAAATTTTTACCTCCCTGTTGTTCACGACATAGATTCCACATTTTTTGTTTTCCAGACATTTTTAAGAGGTGAATATTTTTCAGGGTTCCCAGTTATTGGAAAAGTCTTAAAGATAAGGAACCATATTTTGTTTAAAATTTGGCTTTGCAAGACCATTGAAGCCCTGGCTCTTCAATAAAAAAGGGGATGAACTAAAAAAAAAGAAATTTAAGGAATGCATTAAATAAGACGTCATGTAGTAGTTCTGGTTTATTTTAATGCTTGTTTTGTCTTATTTAAGTCATCCTAAGGGCCCCCCTTGAAGTTTGCAGAAAACCGCTGCCCTAACTTCTGTGTAAAATGATGATGGTATTAACAAGCAATAAAAGTTAAAAAGGTCAGAGGTACAAAGTCTTGTCCAGACTCACTTGTAGGCGAGTCATCTGTATAGGAGAGAAACATCTCACACCATTAACAGACGGCACTAGTCTGCTGTACAGGGCCTAAAAGACACAAAGCAACGTATAGCTGAATACTTAAAGCATTAGGAAGAGATAAATATGCAATTATAGACTTGTAAAGAATCAGCAAGAAAACTCTTTAATGACACACTATTAATAAATCATTAAATTATATTACATCCCAGGGAGACGCTCTGTGTGAAAGCAAATGTTATGATTGCATCTGTTTACCTTGTCTGATTGAGTAGCTTCATGGAGAATACGGGCATCGATAGCTGCAGCCACTAGATTATTGGCTGCGGTTATAGCGTGGATGTCTCCTGTGAGGTGGAGATTAAACTGAATGGAAAAAAAGTGAGAGTGAGCAAAATGTTTTCTGAAGCTTCTGATAAGGTATCTGCTCTCACACATACACAAGAAATAAAATTCAAAACAAAAATCACAAAAGCTCTAGTCATCTTAGCTTTTTGGACATCACGCTTTATTTCACTTGGTCTCAATGACTTTGTGTGTGTTTTTTAAGGGCTGCCATCAGTGGTGGCATACTAGGGAAAGGGCTTTGTGATAGCGTGAGACAGGATGTCTGTAGTCACTCACCTCCTCCATAGGAATGACCTGCGCATATCCCCCACCCGCCGCTCCTCCTGCAGGGAGACAAAATAATGAAGCAGGCTGACAAACACACAGCAATGAAAACACAAGACAATACGTCTGATAAAGTCAGAGCTCGATCCAAAATCTAGTGAAGTGCCTTGCTGTGCAGAAATAGGCAGAATCCAAACTATCAAACAAAAACATTACTGATCTGAAACTCTCTATATAAATATATATAAATCAACAAAAATTAACTGTGTAATTTTATTTTTTTCTTTTAATATTGACCAATTTAATTATATTAACATTTCTCTCCTTTTTTCACCATCTTTAATTTATTTGTATTACTGAACTTATTGCAGTGCATTTTAGGATTGCTTTCTCTACAAAGTTACAGTGCCTTAAAATCTTAGAAAGTTCAACTATAATGCCTACATTTTGAAGCAACCTTAAGAAGTGCATCCGTGATACCTTGAAATGTTGTCACGTTACCTATTGTTATCTATATATTACAATATCAAACTAAACTAAATCAAACACAAACAAAAAAAACACACCTTTGACACCAAACGTTGGGCCCTGAGAAGGCTGTCGCAGGCAAGCAAAGGAGTTCAGCTTAAGATGAGCAGAGAGGGCCTGGACAAGACCTATGGTCACTGTACTCTTCCCCTCACCGAGAGGAGTGGGAGTTATACTGAAAAACATAGGCCGAGAACATTATCAACACATGCTTTCCCACATTCAAAGGGAGAAGGTTGTGACTATACATCTATTCATCTTTCTGCTTTTCTCTTTTCGTTTTCTCTCTGATCTCACTACATTAGACTGCCGGCAAACCCTCTCCCCATCAGCATCCTCCCTCTCTCTCAGTCTTTGTGGAGCGGCTCTTTTGGCAGTGCAGTAAAGGCATGCCAGTGGCTGACAGTAATTGAGTAGGCTGAGTAGGGAGGGCAGTGCTGCTTCACAGCGTCTGTAGGTAGAACAAAGAGCGGGACTTAAAGAAGGAGAGTTAAGGAGAGGGAAGGGGCTGCTGATAAAGCCAGGGGTCTGCACATTCCCCACACACATGAAAGAGACCCTGGGCCCCTATTTGGAACTGACCGAGCCACGCTTCACACACACGGATGAAAGGGAGGCTCCTGGTGGGTTCAAGAGCCAGCAGTAGATAAGATCCCTGGGCCCACCAATCCCTCTCTCCAGGAATTTAGAGGCAGAGTACAAACGTGTACACGGATGTGAGCGTGAAAACACAAACACCGTCCTGATGCTTTTAACTTTTTTGTCTTACTTGGGTTATTTCAATGCAAAATTGACTGTCATCAATCTATCTGCAATTAACTGACGAAAAAGCTTTCAATTTATATTTACAGATTAAAACCATTCAATAAATTAGGTCAATACAGTTTTGTTTCAACTCCGTTGTCAATAAAAATTTGTATCATTACTGTCGTATCATTCATTTTCATGACTGAATCTAAAGATACAAAACAAAAAGTATAAGGATAAGGTGATAACCTGATTTGATAGCTTTAAAAAAAAAAAGAAACTTACAAAATATCCAAAAGAATGCTTTGTGTCAGACTAATTGTGCTTGTTACATGTGTGCACATATTTATGTTGATATTTTTACCAGCTTAAAGCTCACTAAATGCTTATGAAATATGTAAAGGAGTCAAAATAATGTTAAATATTTTGCATTCAAAGATCTGCTGGTTCCAAGATCTGTACCAAACAGCAGAAACCAAACTAATCAAATCAAACCAAACCCTTCAAACGTACACACACCCTTAGATAAGTAATATGACGTGAATTAAACTTTAGTGAAAATAAAAATTGATGTCACACCCTGCCACCAGGACATATTTGCCATTACGCTGATGTTGGAGGCGTTTAAGGAGGGACAAATGGACTTTGGCTTTAGTGTTCCCGTAGGCCTCCAGCTCCTCTGGAAGCAGCCCAATCTCCTGAGCAAGCTGGGATATGGGTTTGGGAGTCTGTGCCCTGGAGATCTCTATATCACTGAGGGTTACAGAAACATGCAAAGAGAAAGATGGACAGACCAATTAGCTCTGTGCACAAATGAACAAGCTAGGGTTTAAGTGCTGCATATCCTGTAGAAACTAAAAGGCATTGCCGCTTGTACCTAGGCACAGGTGAGAGTGGTTGGAGCTTTAGCGGGCGAAGCCTCCAAGGCTGGTACTGCTGTTCTTGTATCCACCTCTTGCTGCTTCTCACTACATTCTGGCAAATCATAAAAACAGCCACAAACATCTCAGTGAACCCTTCAAAACAACAGCTTCATTCATTGGATAATTATGTACACAATTATGCACATTTTTAATACATTACTCTAACAACTAATTGAATCTTTACATTGGTTAATCACAGGTTCTGAAGATTTAATAGATATTATGTTGACAAAAAAGACTTGGACAGAAAGAAGAAACAACAACAAGCCTCTCACCTGCATTCTTAATGCAGCACTTAGAGGTCCAACTTCAGCACCAGATTCAGCTTCAGCCCTGTGCTCCCAACCGTCAGGGTGTTCTAAGATAAAAAAAACAAGAGTATGAAAAGTTGGCCCGGACTGAGCATCTAAGGAAATACAATTAGCGGTGTCTTATTATGTTCCCACACTAATGGAATTTGTGGGTTATGGAGGAAATAGCAAGGGCCTCTATATCCATTAAGGTCTCCTGGAGATGGCAGGTAATGAAAGGTGAAGAAAACTGCGTGCCAGACTTAATTGGATTCAAAAGACTCACATGCTTGTCTTTCACATCCATGGTATGACAATTATAATAGTTTCCTCGATTCTCAAATGTCACTTCTCAAGTAAAGAATATCTGTATGTTTTATGTATAGAAAAGTAAAAATCAATTGTTATAATGTGTGTCACGCTTAACATCTTTACTTTGAAGAAACGCACCTTCCATTAGAGCTGAGCTGAGGTTGATGACAGCCACTCCCGGTCTTAACCAAGTGGGTGGGAGGCCTTTGTGGTCAGTCTCTAACAATATCACCACATCCGAATCCATGATCTGAAAGAAAGAAAGAAAGAAAGAAAGAGAGAGAGAAAGAAAGAAAATAAATCAGGGTATGCCTCATGATTTATCCAGATGTCCCCTCTGAAACAAATCAGCACTGCCCTCTGCTGCTGAAAATAGCAAATTGCACCTAAAACAGCTGAAAAATAAAGTCTTCCAGTTATCAATTTACCTGTTTTTGCAAGTGCTTTGAGCTCCACTGACAGGTCTGCACCATCATGCCATTGTTTTGCAACAAAAATTGAAGAGTTGCCTTCAGGGGTCCCTCAATACCCACCAGCACTGCCATTTTACCAATCAATGGGGCATCTAAAGTGTTACAAAAAAAACAGTAAATACTGTATATTTAAACTGGCTCTAATCAATTTACAATAAACTCAACAATACCTTATGCTACAATAAAAAAACAATATATATATATATATATATACACATACATACACTTGCACTCTAAAAATTGATGGCAAAGACATTTATAATGTTACAAAAAATTAAGCAGAAAAACAGTTTTCAGCATTTACATTACATTTACATATTTCTTGAACATCAAATCAGCATATTAGAATTATATAAAGTCTGCTGAAAATTCAGTTTTGTTATATTAAATATAGGATAATCCATAAATATGGATTTTTTTTTATTATTCCATTCAGCAGAATTAGTTATGAAAGATTTTACCTTTTAAATGCAAATGTAATAACATGGTGAAATGCATGCATAAACAGATACACACCGTGCCTGGCAAGCATCTCCAGCACAGCTCCAGCTAGAGGCGAAGCGAAGCAGTCTCTCTGATCTCCCAACACCACTCGGCCAACATTAAGATCAGAGACCCTGCAAACACATACAGGCCTATGTGACTTTGTGTAGAAAGTGTATTGTACTTATTGTACTTTATTCAATTAAATAAAGTAAA
>JAUMHE010000075.1:10951141-10969230 GCA_032359235.1 Enteromius mattozi
TCAAAGATGACACCCAGGCTCTTGACCTGAGAGGAGGGGGACACAGGACAGTTATCAACTATAAGAGAAAAGTTATGAGATTTGGATAACGTTGATTTCGTACCAATAAGAAGGATCTCTGTTTTATCACTGTTCAGTTTAAGGAAATTTAAGGTAAACCAGTTTTTGATTTCGACCAGACAAAGAATCCAACCCCCAGAGAACACTGTTCTTGGCCCCTCCAAGCGACACCCCTGGGTGTGACTATGAATGTGTTGATGGCTCACTCTTTCACAATAAACAAATAAATAATCAATTCCACAAAAATCATCATTTCCATCCATTTCACAATGCTAGGCATTTTTGATCAGATTGCACTTTAGTTAAGTCAGTTTTAAGGATCCTATCCTGATTTTTAAAATACTTAAGCATTAAATAAATTATATAAAAATAATGTCAAATGTCAGACCTTTAAGTCTCAAACCAAACAATGAAAAAGAAAAAAACAAATACCACTGATATCTAGTTCAGTAATAAAGCTCACATAGCTAGGTGGCATGCAAATGGTACATGACCATTTTTCTTTTTTTTTTCTTTTTCCGTCAGTTTCTGAAGCAGCTTCTCCTCCTTTAAGAAAACACACACACACAAAAAAGAAATAATGATAAAATGTTAAAACATTATTAATTCATATACAACCATGTGTAATAAAAAAATGCTTAAAATATTACTCACAGTGATGTACCAGAAAGATGTATACTTGAATATCGCACTTCTAAACACCTGACTAAAAGGTGCTAGAACATGGAGGTGCAGATGTGGGACAGTGATATATGGAGGCACATGGAAACCCAGACTGAAATACAGTAATGTTTTCATTTAATTACTGCTTCATCCAAAAAATGCTTGATTAATATGACAGTAGCGTTGAATTCAAACCTGATGTCTTCCAAATTTGTGACATTCTTGGCTTTCAGTACTTCTCTTCCCATATCTGCCATCTTCTTCACTGCTCAGGATAACAACATTTAGATTATTCAAAATCCCATTTAATCACTGTACGTAAATATTGTATCTTATTAAAATAATGTTTTTGGTTAAATCAGTTAATTAAAATATCCTCCCTGTCATCAGTCTGGTATTGATTGTTAATTGCATTGTATTGTTTTGTATTGTCTATTAATATCATCTTGATAATCAATATATAATCGGTCTAAAAATACACCAGAGCTCAACACTTAATTTCTCCTTCTTTGGGCTAGAAATATAAAAGCCATTCACAAAACAAGTATAATACACAATTTATTAATCAAATGGATATCCAAAAAAACATCATCATCGTCTTACCAAGATTTATATAATCTGCTTTTAGTGACAAACAGCTATGGATATGTTTCTTTGGTATAACCAGATAGTGATGAGGTGCACCTGGATCAATGTCTTGGAAACAAACAAAGTCCTCATCCT
Source organism: Enteromius mattozi (assembly GCA_032359235.1). NCBI lineage: Eukaryota > Metazoa > Chordata > Actinopteri > Cypriniformes > Cyprinidae > Enteromius > Enteromius mattozi. The sequence continues at coordinate 10,952,588 of JAUMHE010000075.1, forward strand.
GTAAAAAAGAAAAGAGACAAAAAATTGTTATTTGTGATTATTATTATATGTAACAGAAAACAGAAGGGAAACATTATGATTTAGTTTTGTAATGGTTCAAAGTAACACTTCATAAAGTAAATGACAATGTGTTTTCTAAGGTATTTACACAGGGGACATATTAGATGAGTAACACCTCTTTAGCCAATGAGACATGAAGAAGGTGAAATGACTAAATATGACGTCACCCTCAGTATAAGTTAGGACTCAAAGATAAGTTTGGACAATTTCATATTGATTTCATGTTGAGGACGTCAACAAATTGTTTTATTATGAATATTAAATACAGTATCATACTCATATACCATTAATAGTTAACAACATTTAGCTGCAGTAAGTTACGTTACTGTTCTCGCAACTTAACACGGAACCTGTCAGATTTTCTCCCCAGTCACCTGATTATAATAAACTCTTGAAGAACTCTCAAATATAGGCCTAATGTTATAATGTTACATTTAGAAAGAGTAAAGATGAAAGAGTAAAGAAACAAGAAACCAAGTCGATAAAGATCAAACTTACTTCCGCTAATATCTCAGTGTATGGATCGTCTCTTTTTGCGATTTTACAGAAAATACAAGACTCTTCCCCGTCAAAATCTTGCTGATTAGAAGAGACGCACCTTTCTCCAGCCATTCTGACAGACTTTTCTGGACTAATGATGTCTCCAGCTCATTTTTGATGATGCCATAGCCCATGTTCTTCCGCGTTCAATCTGATTAACTATAATTAAAAAATGATTCATGTTCATTTATAACGCCCACAGTGCATATTACAAAAGTGCCCTGCTTTCAGGCCGTGTCAGAGTTACTAAAACAACTGGTCAGAGTTTGTTTGTCCTAAAAAAATATTATTGTCTAGTCAGTGACAACGCTTATAATAACGCAGTGTTTGTCTTTGTTGTTGGTTAAACTATTTAAATAATCAAACAACATTATTTCAATAAATTAACTGTTTTATGACAAAGAGATCGCTCCAGGTAACTAACAGTAAAGTATCATAGCAAACAAACATGTGTAAACTACCTCCCACTGTTCAGGTCGCTGCCATTTTTACATTACGTCACGGGGAGGAGGAGGTTTCATAGTTTTGAGTTTCAGCTTGTTATTGTTTCTCTTCAGCTATATGGGCACTTTAGCCAGGATGATTTTAAAACGCTCAAGTTTATTTAATCCGCCTACTATGTTTATTGAAGCATAAATATATATATATATATATATATATATATGTGTTCTGTTCACCTTAATTTTTCCCTTGATAAAAACTTTTGGCACAAAATCTCAACTCAGCACTTTTGATGAAGAGCTATGCTGTTTTTAAATTTATCTGTCAATATTTGTGAGATTTAGTAAGTTGAAAAGTTTTGAGGTTGATTAATCTACTGGATATATCAGTGTTTTTGAATTTATGGAGTATCCTATATTTTTAGTAACATTGTACTTTTTATTTTAAAGGAAAAAGATCAAATTAGGCTATAGCCTACCTAAAGTGGTACAGAAGGGCCCAAAGTATTGTAGCACTAGTGTTATTTTTAAAAATGTAATAGTTATTGTAATTAGCGTGCTTATTATTTGATTATTATCATTTATTATTATTTAATATAGTCATGAATTAGATATTTCAGACACTTTTGCTAAATTGTTAAATACAAATTTAAATATGATTTAGTATTTTATAGCCTATTAAAGTCACAGAGGTACTCATCCGTGAGATGCTCTTTGCTGATGACGCAGCCTTGACATCACACACCGAAGACGGACTTCAGCAGCTTGTCACCTGCCTTTCCCAGGCGTGCAAGGATTTTGGACTGACCATCAGCCTGAGGCAGACCAAAGTCATGGCTCAGGGCACAGAGACTCCTCCAAACATCGCCATTGACGGATACACCCTGGAGGTTGTCGGGAACTTCACTTACCTGGGGTCCACTATCTCCAGCTCGCTGTCCATCGACTCAGAGATCAATAGCAGGATTGCCAAGGCAGCCACAGCCATGGCTAAATTGAACCAGCGAGTGTGGAACAACTCCAGCCTCACTGAGAAGACCAGACTGCGCGTCTACCATGCCTGCGTACTCAGCACTCTCCTCTATGGCAGTGAGACGTGGACCACCTATGCGAGGCATGAAAGGAAACTCAACAGCTTCCCCATGAGGTGCCTGCGTCGCATACTGCAAATCAAGTGGCAGGATAAGGTCCCCAACACCGAGGTGCTGGAGCGAGCCAACATGAGCAGTTTGCATGCAGTTCTCAGTGAGAGACGTCTCAGGTGGCTCGGCCATGTCAAGAGAATGGACGCAGGCCGCATTCCCAAAGACCTCCTCTACGGCGAGCTGGTCGAAGGCCAAAGGACAACAGGGCGCCCAAAACTGCGATTCAAAGACATCTGCAAGAAGGATATGAAGCAGTGCTCCATCAACTCCAACTCATGGGAAAGTCAAGCAGATGACCGCCCAGCCTGGAGGCTCACAGTCAGGCAGGGTACATTGTGCGCAGAGGCTGAGCAAAATGAGAATGCTGCCCAGAAAAGATCCAGGCGGAAGCAGCGGCAACAGCAGCTACAACAGCCATCCGCCTTCACCTGTACCAAGTGCGGCAGGAACTGCCACTCCCGAGTCGGACTGCACAGCCACTCTCGGCTGTGCAGGTAGACTCACAAGAAGCTACACCATCGTCTCCTGAGACGGACGGATGCCGATTTATATATTTCCAGTAAAAGCACATTGCCTGATATATCATCATCATGCACATGGTAACCTTTTATCTAAATATGTTACATTTTGAATATAAACTCACATGTTGCTGGCTTCTTCACCTATCTTATTTACCTTGGCATTTTGCTATAAAACAACAACAAAAATTAAAAAATAAACAGGCCAATTAAAGTATCCTAATTTCTTATTATTTTGGATTATAGTCTACAACATGTAATAACTAATATTTTAGATAATGAATTCTAATCTGGGACAAGGGTAAAATAAAAATAATAATTTTCATTAGTCTTTTGATAAAGGCACGATAAATCATTTCAAAGTAATGTAAGAATTTTCACAGGCTTGCAAATCTTACATCACAATTTAAATGGTTCCTATTGCTATCTAGGCCTAAAATAACATTCAGGCATACATTTCTTTAGAATTACTTTATTTTATTTGTAATTATTTAGCGGTTGGTTAATTTCAAGTCAAAGAAAGGCTACAAGTTCCCTCACTTTGACATGTTGGATTAATTTCAAAGACAGCACTTTTATATATCTTACAATTTGTGGCAGTGTCATGACAGTGTAAATTCTACATTTATATTACATTACTATTGCAATGTATAGGTTTATGGAGCTGTTGCTTGTCTCAAAATGGCCCGTTACTGACCTCTGTTGGCTACAAACAGACAGAGATCAGCCTTACTGAGGAATGCCACTGAGACAATACCTATATAGTTCAAACAATTGCTATACCTCGTAAAATGACAAGCATTCTACGACAAATCATGTTATAAAATAGCAATATGTCACGGTCAGTTTGTGGTAGGCCTAACGTGTTTATATGGGGCACACAATAATGAGAAAACATGATAAAAAATGCGTTGTTTTGTATACACTGGTTTTAATGCTATTGTGTGAAAGGCTAAGCCATCTGGAACACGTCTCAACAATGGCAAATTCATAAAGCGTCCCACAGAATTCACCGTTATACACAAATCACTACAATTTATTAATATATATCAGAATTTCCCTAGAAATTTTTCTTTTCTCCCATTTTATCGGTTGATGGCTGTTTCGTATTATTCAACACTTTCTGTAGGTAGCCGGATGCCTAAACAGGTTGTGCCCACTTAACAATCTAGTCAAGACTTGAGCATATAAATTGAATTTATAAACAAACAGCTGACATTTCAACGTCACCGAATTCAAAGAAATGAAAATTCTTTTATTAAACGCCAAAAGTCCCTCTCAGTGCGCGTGGGCTAGATATCATGTGAAGCCCCCGCGTGCTTACGGGACGTCCGTCATATCTCACGAGCGCTGCAGGTGCTTGGATGGACGCTCCGCCCCTTCTCAATGCAAACTATTGAAGAAAAGTCGCGGTCGAAAGCTGAACTACGTTACTGACACATTTCAAAACTCGAAAGCTCTGAAAGAGGGCAGCACGCGCTCCTGTACTTTCTGCAGTAGGCATATGTCTTTTTTAATTCAGACTTGCATTTTTAATTATTTGTTTAACTACTAACATTAAAGCATATTAGTTTTTACATTTAATTTAGTAGTGCTGTAGAGTTTTTTTTTTGAAAGCTGAACGATATACGGTTTTGCTTTCAGATGTGTTCAGATGAAGAGCGCTCAATGGCTGGGGGGTCCGGCAATGGAAAGTTGCGTCAGTGGCTGATAGAGCAGGTGGACACCGGAAAATACCCTGGACTCGTGTGGGAGAACGACGAAAAAAGTATCTTTCGGATTCCGTGGAAGCACGCGGGCAAACAGGACTACAACAGGGACGAGGATGCTGCGCTCTTCAAGGTACAGTCAGGATGATCGTTGAGGGGATGAGAAACAGACACACGCAGCGTCAGTAAAGCAGTATTTCTCTCATCTTAATAACATCGCATACAGTGCATGTACAGGATCGCACATTTGTGTTATTAAAATACATGCAACTCTTAAACACAAATGCGTTGTAAAACATTTTTGTTCACGTTGTTAAACATTTTGTGTTTGCTGGGACGATGTCGAGTTCAAATAGTTTTTTATATTTTTGTGGTGCCTAAAAAAAGGTCTACTGTTTGGAGTCAAAATCTCATTAAAAGCTGAAAGTAGTGTAGTGTTTGCACCATCACGTTTTATAAGAAAGCACGTTTTTTTGTTCAGGTCAAACGTCTCAATATTCAGAACTCAACAATTCAGTTTTTGTTAAAAAAATATTACTAAAATATGTTTTAAAGCAAAAATTAAGTATTAAGGAACAATGGTTGCACCACTCGACATCTAAAAAGTCTTTGAAAAATGTATGAAAACCAACATAAAAACACTAGGCATGTGTAATTTAAACTAGATTTCTTAAAAAACAAACACACTTTTTTTTAAGGGCATCTAGCATAACATATGTTGGCTTTTCTGCAGGCTTGGGCCCTATTTAAAGGAAAGCACAGGGAAGGTATTGACAAACCTGATCCACCAACATGGAAAACACGTCTTCGATGTGCTCTTAACAAGAGCAATGACTTTGAGGAGCTTGTGGAGCGCAGTCAGCTTGACATATCAGACCCCTATAAAGTGTATAGGATTGTTCCAGAAGGATCCAAAAAAGGCAAGGAAGGAGAAAAAAGACATCACACAGTAGAACAGCTGTTTGCTGCCATTTGTCTTATAAATACTTCTTCAAATGTGATGGAAAAAAAAAAAAAACAACTAAAATAATATGTTGCAGGATCCAGATCTCATGAAGATTCCCAGCCCAATTCAAGCTCACCCAATTATCCAATACACCCTACTTATGCACCAGCACCAACTCAGGTTAGAAGCAGACACCATCTTTAATTTGTGAGTTTGTGTCTTTGCACTTCAGATCATTATATGTGCTTGTCATTACAGGTGTGCAACTATATTTCTCCAGCAGACAGAGGATGGAGGGATTACTCCACCCTTTCTGAGATCCCTTACAGCCAGAACCCCTACACGCCACGCTGGGACGCTGGTACTTTGTGTGTTTGAGAGAGAAAGTACTACTACTGCAAGGCCAGATGGCATGCAATTGCACTGACATATTTCTGTATGTGCAGGATACCAGTTCAGTGGCTCTTTCTACAGTTGCAATGCATCTGATCCACAGCCGTCACCCTTCACCCTGGACACCAGCATGAGATCTGCTGAGGCAGTGGCCCTCTCAGGTACATAATCACAAACACACAGAGGTCAAAAAATGATGTGGTCAAAAAAAAAAAAAAAAATTAATAATATGCATTTAGAAAATAGATGAATTTTAATTTCATTCCAACTTTAAAAGTGGTAGAAGGTGGTCACAAGGTGTTTAATTGACTTCCATTTATATGTATGCAAATAGGGGAGACTGGAAATGCAAGCTCATGTGAATTCCCCTGCGTCCCAAAATATACGTTTGGTGAACCTTCACCTCTGAACGTGAAGACATGTGACCAAATAGAGTAATGATACGTCATGGTGTATTTAATGTGCAGGATTGCAGTACAGTGGTGTAGATAGCATATTTTTACATTTTAATGTTGAATTACAATTGTAATGATATTGTATGACATAATACTACAACCATTAAAGTGTCTGCATTGTGTATGTTCAAGTTTATTTGTTTGCATGGGCAAAGCACATTAATGTACATTACTGTAATGTGCCAGAATTAGCCAAAATGCTGGTTTTCTTTTCTAGGCCCTTGACAAAATGTTAAAAAGTCACCCTAAACAAAGCATATATTAATAGTTTTTTTTTAAATTGTGTTTAATCTGATCTAATCTCAAATAGATTACCGCTTGCATGTGATGGTGTTTTACCGGGAAACTCTGGTGCGAGAAGTAACCGTGAGTAATCCAGAAGGCTGTCAGCTGGGCCCTAGCAAAGAGGGACAGACCTATGTGTCACCTGGGGCCCCAGAGCTGATTGAACTCCCCCATGCTGAAGGAGCATCTCTGGAGCGTGGCGTTTTACTCTGGATGGCTCCTGACGGGCTCTACGCCCGCCGCCGCTGCCCCTGCAGGGTGTACTGGGAGGGAGCTCATGCACCACCTACAGACAAGCCCAACAAACTGGAGAGAGAGCAGAACTGCAAACTGCTGGACACTCATCTGTTCATAACAGGTTAGTATATAGGAATATATTCATGTGTAAGGCATTTCAGATTAATTACACTTAAATCATTATGACAAATGTTCTGATGTCATTCAATGAAAAACAAAACAGAAAATGAATAAATAGATGAACTTCACTCATCATTTTCAGTAAATGCTGACAGTCATTTATGCTAAATCTTTATAACCGTCTATTAATTCTCTGTTTGTATGCATCATATTTGCACATCTCCGAAATGCACACATATTTTACTGTAAACAAACACGTCAAACTTTTACAGTAAATAGTGTGACATTGTCTGTGGGTTGATTTTAGTGACAGTCACAGTCAGTCATCTATGAGCTACAACTTACTCACGCCCACTTATTGTAATAGATTCACTGATTGTTGTGATTCTCACAGAACTTTCCAGCATATGATGAATACAACTCAAATACCACAGAAATCACATGTGCCAGATTAAACCTAAAGCTCATAGTACTGAAAGCAAATAATGAGAAAAGGTATTACAGAAAGATAAGATCATGCGCTTTACCCAATGGTTTAAGTAATATGAACATTTACATAACATTTCAAAATAAACACTTCATTAAAAGGATGCACTTAAATATATAAGATTCAGTATAATAGCTTATGGTTTGCTCATTTTGAAAGTTTTAGCAGTTTCATGCATTAAAGTAGACATTTATAACATTGTGTTTTTTTTTCTTGTATTTGAAATAAATAGCATTCTTTTGAAATGCCTCTTCGTTAAAGAGTCCTGATACAAAAACACTGAAAATCAAATGTATTGCTGAAGTTCTCGCCTGTCATTGGATGGGATTAAAATGTGTCGTCCTCCATATCTTCTGTAGAGTTGCAGAGTTACGCCCTGCACGCTCGTCCTGCGCCATGTTCTCAAGTCCTGCTGTTCTTTGAGGATGAAAGCAGCGATGCTCAAAGACCAAGAAGGACCTTCACAGTGCAGGTACATTTCTTTGGTTCCTTACAATACCAATGAAGTTACAAACAAAACATACATGATGTTCATGTTATCTTAATTTGCTTTTGTCCTCATGTCACAGGTTGAACCTCTGTTTGCCCGTCAGCTTCTTTTCTTCAGTCATCCCGGCAGCATGAACTACATCCGCAGCCATGAGCTTTCACACCTGCCCTCCGAACACACCCTCTCCCCGACCCAAGACTACCATAGAGTCATCACGCATCTCCCTAACAGCGGCCCTCAAAACTGACCCTAGTGGCTTGTCACTTCGTGCTTAATCCTGGATCACCATCTTGTTTAACCTATTGTTAAAGCAAGTTTTAATCCTGGGTTAAAGGGATAGTTCACAAAAAAAAGAATGAAGATTATGATATCATTTACTCACCCTCGTGTTTTTCCGAACCTGTATAACTTACTTTCTTCTGTGGAACAAACAAACCATTTGTAATGTTTGCTCATGAAGTTGGAATGAGCATGAGTAAATGACCAAATTGTCATTTTCTTGTGGTTAGCGCCATTTTTAACTCAGGGTTACAATGCTTTGCTTGTAAACAGATGTAAAGCAGTTATCGAAACAGTTTACATGCTATTTCTACAGTTTCTAGTGCCATACTTGTCCAATCAATGTGCAAACATGAATGTTATCCCAGGGGTTTAAATATGTACATTGAAAAATCTAAACTTAAACCCAGGACAAAACATTAACCCAGGGTGAGGTTTAAACAGGGTTTAAACAGGACTGTTAACCCTGGGTTAACTGTAAAAATCGCCCAAGTCTTGTAAGCTAAAGTGTAAAAGGTAAATGTTGGAATTCTGCTGTGCACCTAAAACCTTTTGGGATGAGCAGAATCTAACCAGGATAACAGCGTGATAACAGACAACATCATATGCAAGACTGTTGTCATGGTTAATACTGAGAAAGACATAAACTCGCAAGGATAAATGATTGTATTATGCTGGCATTCTGTTAAATGTGTTTGTTTGTTTATTTTTCTGACATGACAAAAGAATGTAAAGTGTGAATATTAGCTGCGTTTGTTTCTTGCAGCATTTTTTGAGCTGCATGCAGAATATTTAGGCCAAAATATTTGATGTAAATAGGCTTTGCATTTAGAAAAAAGTGATAACCTTTGTTTTCAAATTGCAGTTGTTTTATAAACATTTTTGTACAATTCTGACTAAATGTTCTACTTTTTTTATTTCACTACCTTTGCTCTTTGTTGTTACTGAAATGTCTCAAATTTGATGCCTACTTCGATTTTAATAAATAAAGTGAAAAATGAATTGTATGTGCTCTGATTCCTGAACTGTACAGGGTAAAAATTACACCTAAAATATTAAGCAGCACAAAAAAAGTCAATAATGATAATAAGAAATTAAGAAAAGTAACATATTAAAATGATTTCTGAAAGCTCATGTGACACCAAAAACTGGAGCAATAGCTGCTGAACATTCATCTTGGCCATCTCAATATTAAATTACATTTTTTAAATCTATTCAGATATAAAATATATACTAAATTGCAATAATAAGGCAATTATTCCTCTTCAGAACATAAATTAAGATATTTTTGATGAAATCCAAGAGCTTTCTAACCCTGCATAGACAGCAAGGGTCCTGCCACGATCAAGGCACAGAAAGGTAAATGACATTGTTAAAATAGTCCATCTGACATTAGTGTGTTCAAGGGGAGTTTTATGAAGCTACAAAAATACATTTTGTGCACAAAGAAAACAAAATGGAGGGTCTCTGGAAGGTCAGAAAGCTCTCTGATTTCATAAAAAATCTAAATTTGTGCTCTGAAGATAAACAATACAGTTTTGTAACTTCATGAGGGTGACCAATGACAGAATTTTCATTTTTGGGTGAACTATCCCTTTGAACTATATTTTGGGTCATAAATGCAGTCTTGGTGACTTCTTTCAAAAACATGAAAAAAATCTTACCAGCCCTAAAGTATCAAAATTATAGCATTGTTTTACCTTTTCCCCACTATTTCTGCTTTTAAGGTCACTTCTACCACAGAGGATTCTTTCTGACCAGAACTGGACGTCATTCTCCATCACTGGTGGGCTGACTGTGGTTAACTAAAGTAAGCCTTTGTAAAACACAGGGGGGGGAATACTTTTAGCCCCCACTACAAACACTGGAATCCCCATGAACGTGTGTGGATCTGGTGGGACGTCAAGCCCTCATTTACCTTGAGCGGAAGCAATATGTTGTGCAGCGAATATATACAGGGTGTGTAAACGAGTGGCAGCACACACAGGATGGTGTTTGCGGTTTAGAGACAGGATGGTGCGGGCAGTCTCAGCTTGATGACATCACAAGAGGAAGAGGCTCTGACTGAAGTATTTTTTTATTCTTCCTTCTCAATTAAAACAGCAACAATGCCTCACTTCTTGTTGTTTTGTTTGCCCTTAAAAAATATAATGAACAATATTGTGTACTGCATGAAATTCTGATTGGCCTAATTTCGATGTAATATAACTAATTAGGTCACAAAGTATTGAAACTGTGCTATAGGGTGAGACTGTTTGCTTTGAGATGCATGGCGTATCCTTAGAAATTTTCAAAATGATTTACATAAACAAAAATTCTTAGAGTTTTCCACTGTTTATGGGCTTACTGCGCTCAATTACACATAAACATGTTTTGGATCATTTTCCGCTGCCTACAGAGCGGAAAGGTGCAATCATTAAAAACTTCCCTTATGCTGTGCTGCCTGAGATCAATACACCCACTCTTTCACCTGGTGCCGCACGCGGCTTTGATGCTCTTCTGTCAAATTGCTTCCCTTAAATGAGTGGGTGTTAAGTGCTCTAAATTTAGAAGAATAGAAATCAACAAACAACACTGAGTGTTGGGAAAAACTATGTTCGCGTCACTTTCGCAGCAAATTTTCAGTTTTACACAAATAACGGAACGTATTTTTTCATTGCGGAGAGTTTCTGATGGCATGTCGGCAACCTGCAATCTTGTTTTCTAGTCAGTTATATCTTAAACTCCTAAACCACATGCCAGTGCTGGGTTACCCAGCATTTAACAGCAGTTTACAGTAAAGGACACCTCCCAGTACTGAACACTTCCTCCTGGGACAGGTAAAAATGCCCCTGCATTGCCGAGGAGGGGCAGGGTGTGTATATTTCTGTCTGACACTAGTCAGGGTGTGTGCATGAATTGCTGATAGTGTGGTCATAATTGACTTCAACACCAAACGACTCTCTTAATAAAAATGAGAACAAGAGTCATTTCAGAACTCAATAGTTTCATCTACCAAGAGCAAAACTCTTGCCAAGTCTATCTCCCTCACACAGACATATACGCAAATCTGCTAATTACTCCAGAAGCTGTCTTGCACATTAACGTTTAGAGAAAACCCACTCTGTGAAAGGATTTATTTTGGCTTTTAATGTGCATCTGGTCATTAAGCTAGACATAAAGGCAGTACAATGGGCTGATACATGCTCACAAAAACAAGTGAAATTCAGCAAGTAGAAAAGGTTATATTGACTTTAAACGGTTTTTAAAGCTGAAATGGTGTCTTAGTGTTACAGTAAAGAGGCGTGGTTGAAATGTTGGGGTTTTGTGAAGGATTATCGTTTCACAGGCTGAAAAGAAGCAGGCTTGAAGCAGTTAAGCTGTAGCTTCATGCTACTCTTAAACTTATTTAGTAGCTCCTCCAAGAGTCTGAGAAAAGAGAAAGAGAGTGGGATGTATTAGAAAATATTGGAAACTATTAAATAGTGCTGTCAAACTATTAATCACATGCAAAATAAACATTTTTGTTTACATAATATGGGTGTGTGAACTGTCTATATGTAATATGTATATACAAATACCAACCTCATAAAAATAAAATCTCATAAAAATATGTACCTCTGTGCACTTTTTTGCAACACCATTTTTACGTGCCTTACTGCACGTTTTGCCAGTTTCAAAGAGAAATGTCCACTGAGTGGCACTAAAACAAAGTAATACGTTCAATACGTGAACCCTGGCACATTTTATTACGTTGATATAGGTATGTATTGCAGTGGTTCAGAATTGCAATATCCGTGGACTGTTGCTAAAAGTTAATGCTCTATCATGCCCTACACAAAATCTAACTCTAAACCTAACCGATAGTGTTAACAAATGTAAAACTGATAAAACACATTTGTTGATGCAACTGTGCCATTTCTACTTCCTTTTACACAGATTTAAACTGTTTTTAGTTGAATCCCGTAGTTACACGGGATTCAAACCAGAGCTCCTCTTCTCTCAAGTACATCTCTGTACTCTGTACTACTGAACAAATGTACCGTTTATGAAAACCCATAGATATGAAGCTGGATATGTGTGATGCTAACAATCAAAAGCATCAGTTTTCAAATCTCCCAGCATATTAATATGAAGTTTTGAAGCCATAACATGATATTCTTCAAGTAATTGTGCAAAAATTACACTTTATTAATCAAAATTCTGTAAATTTGTGTGAAAAAGAATCAGAGGTGTTTGATTCGTATTTCACGTCTTGCTAAAAAAGTGCACCATGGTACATTTATGCCATGAGACCAGGTACATAAAGACACACATATAGCATATATTTTACAAATATTTACATGTATACATTTATATTCATATAAACTATATCATACATAAATATATTTTATATATAAGCAGAACATATTTTCTTATGGGTATATGAATGTGTCCTATGGTGTGGCACCATTCATGTAAAAAAACAGAAACAAAAAAAACACTAACACCGTGTCCTAACTACACGCGACATGCGATAAAAGGTATTTTTTTCATGTTATTTGGAGTTTTTGTCCTAACTAGGTGCGACGGCGACACGCAATTTTCTTTTATTTAGAAACGATTTCTATTTCCGTGACGTTGCGGCTGGAACAATATACAACTATATGACAGTGGATAATCTCAGGTGATTATGTGCTTCACTGAAATTTAAATGTGTCTAATATTACTTTAAATATCATATTGTGTTATCTTACAGCCATACTGAAAGCCACAACATATTTTATCAGTTTATCTTGAAAATAAATTCAGGTAAAGATGTTTGTTAAAACTGAACTCACTGCAAACCAACAAGTGTATTCCATTACAGAGATGTTATCAGTCACTCAGTATGTACATTTAATGATGTTAAAAAGTTTTAATATTTCTGAATTAGATTTTAAACGTTGCGAGAGCAGTGTGCTTCCAGAAAGAGCCCGCCCATACACGCTTCTGATTGGCTGTGATATTTGATTGATTCTGTCGCGTTACCCAAATTGCTTGTTGTGTAGTGTGTAGTTATGACATGTTGTAACATTGAAGTTAAACCTCTCTCATGCTACTTTTGAAAGGTAGTGTGTGTTATAAATGTATTTGTTTGAATTTTAAAGTTTTTTTAATTCGCAGTTATATCAGGCAGCAAGTTATATAACTCTGTAACAGCTATAAATTTATAAACACACTGGAAGTGATGGCATGCAATCCAAAACTTTACTGATTGGTTTACAACCTTTAACCCATCTAAATGGATGCTTCCAAGTCATTTGCTATTTTGCATCTCAACACAGGCCACTTTCAGTGAAGCCAGTCACTACGGAGAAAGCCATGCTTGCCTGCTAGTTCTAGCAGTTTTATATTTTAAAGTGATTTATATTATCAGGATTGGCTCAGCTATTTATGAATGACGCCCTCAAAGTGGTCAAACACATGGCAATTTATCAGTAGATTGTGAGAAAAATGTAAATACCAGGATGTTCCAGTCATCTAAAAGAAGAGTAACCTGAACACTTGGATGTCATGACATTTGAGCTGAGGTCTAATTATCTCTGATGAGTAAGATAGTGTTAAATATAATGTTCAGCATGTATTTGACTGCAAATGCCAAATGTTACTGTGATAACTTACTTCTTGTCAGCTCCACTCTGTAGCTGTGGTAGAGCTTCCAATGCCTGCTTAAAACTAGTGCTGAGACACATACAAATCATCATACAAACAACTTTTGGTTTAGATGCTATTAAGACATTTGTGTTGAACAAGGTTATATCTTACCGACTCTCTGATGTGAGGTATGGCTCTATGGCATCTCGCAGTGAACAGATTTCCAAACGTGCCTAAAGAGAGAAATATTAATGATGAGGAGAAATGATGATGTGGATTTTAAACACCTTAAGATCAAAGGCTAACTGTCCTGATAAGTGAGGGGTGGCTTGTACCTGTAGTGCGCCATTTTTACTAAAGGAGGACACACACTGCATCAAACGGCTCATTTCTTCAGATACAGCCTCAATGATCTTTGATAAAACACGAGAAACCAGCTCCTTGGAAACTGTGAAAACCTGAAAGAGCAAAAAACTGTCAATTAACTACACTGATATGGCTGCTGAAAAGTGTTCAGCTTTGCAATAACCAGAATAAATCAATTTTCAGCATTGAATTGCAATAGTATTTCCAATTGTTTTTTTTCTGAAACAAACAAATAAATAAATACAGCCATGGTCATCTTAAGAAGCATTCTGTAAGAATTACACCAACCCTATAAATATTACTGTAAATTTACAGTTGACTGTGAATTTTGTTATGATTTTTTTATTTAATTTGGCCAAAACAAGGTACCTTAAGATGAAACACGCTGTTGCTGCCTACTTTTTAGAACCAAATGTGTACCTATAAAGCTTTTAAATGCTGTCTATGCAGTAGCACACAAGGATTTGGAACAGAAAAGGTGCCATTCTTAAGGTGTAAAAGATAACAGCGTATATTTTAAAGCAGAGATGAGCGATTTGTCGACTGAAGGTGTGAGCATCTCACCTCAGCATGAACAGAAATAATGCTGACCAAAGCCTCCTTCAAGTAACTTCTCACACCTGGGTCAGAAAGACAGAATAGGAATAAAAAAAGGTAAATAAATGGAGTCATGTTCTTGCTTTTTAAGGTTAAAAGAAAGTGTAAACGGTTAAAGGAACCATCTAAAGATTGCAAAGCTGAATCATAGAAGATGAGAGGAAAATCTTAAGCTTCTCTTAACATGTGTGACATGGTTTTACCTAGTAGTCAGAATTTTGATTAAGATCAAGTCAAATTAAGATTAAGTTGTGTGCAAATTTCCTTCTCCATACTGAGGTCAAGCTAAATAATCCTCTTTAATATATTTCACATATTTATAATGTTTAAAGTATTATTTACTTTCTTTGCACTGTTAAAGTAATCACTTCTTGGTTCTCTATGTGTGACATCCACCACATTTACAAGTCACTCTAGTAATGAAATTTCATTTCTAGACAATAGTAAAAATGGTGCTTTTAAAAGGAAAACCCCACCGTTTTTCCATATTCAACTATGTTCTTCCCTCAACTTAGACGAGTTGATACATATCTCTCCCATCTCAGTGTGTGCGCCACTATGTTAGCATTTAGCTTAGTCTGATTAGCTTAGTGTGTTTAGCTTGGAGTGATGATATTACTGCGCCAAGGTCGAAGTGCTGTGAAGTGCTCTTCCACCATATATATTATGGTTATCTTTTTTTATCCCCTTAGAAAATTGGCACGTTTTATTTTATGTCATTATACTTACTCGTGTAACTAGTCATGTAAAAGTCTTTAAATAGGGAAAACATGGAAGTGTTTGGTGTCTTCTAAATTCATCCCTGTTTGAAACCTAAGGAATGCATGGAGCTAAGCTAAACTCTAACATAGTGGTGCCGTGCTAGAGCAATTAAGTGCACGCACTGAGACGGGAGAGATATGTATCAACTCGTCTAAGTTGAGGGAAGAACAAAGTGGAATATGGAAAAATGGTGACGTTTTCCTTTAAGAAGTAATTAGAGTAATTAAAGGAACTAATTTTATTTTACTTTTCCAGTACAAAAATATTTGTTAGATGTTGTATTCTATACCATTAATATTATTATTTATATTATCGATATCATCTATGTTATTATTATTATTGCTATTTTTTCATAGAGATTATTTCACTACAGTTAAAAAGTTTGGTGTGAATAAGGTTCTTTTACTATTTTGGAGAGGTCTCTTATGCTCACCTAGGTTTATTTATTTGATACAGAAAAACGTTAATATTGTGAAATATGATTACAATTTAAAGCAAATGTGTTATATTTTAATATATAAAGTGTAATTTATTCTGGTGATGGAAAGCATGCATTTTCTGCATGATTACTCCAGTCTTAGGTGTCACATGATCCTTCAGAAATCATTCTAATATGCTGGGTTGGTGCACAAGAAACATTGCTTATAGATACAGTGGGGCAAAAAAGCATTTTGTCAGCCACCAATTGTGCAAGTTTCCCCCACTTCAAAAGATGAGAGAGGCCTGTAATTTTCATCATAGGTATAACCTGTATTAATGGCGTCTGTTTGTACTCGTTATCAGTATAAAAGACACCTGTACACAACCTCAAACAGTCACACTCAAAACTTCACTATGGCCAAGACCAAAGAGCTGTCAAGGGACACCAGAAACAAAATTGCAGACCTGCACCAGGATGGGAAGACAAGACCACTGACCGTGCCAGACGTTGTCCTCCTGCTTAAGCCAGAACATGTCCAGGCCCGTCTGAAGTTTGCTAGTGAGCATTTGGATGATCCAGAAGAGGACTGGGAGAAAGTCATATGGTCAGATGAAACCAAAATAGAACTTTTTGGTAAAAACTCAACTCAAAGTCGTGTTTGGAGGAGAAAGAATGCCGAGTTGCATCCAAAGAACACCATACCTACTGTGAAGCATGGGGTTGGAAACATCATGCTTTGGGGCTGTTTTTCTGCAAAGGGACCAGGACGACTGATCCGTGTAAACGAAAGAATGAATG
>JAUMHE010000075.1:10978109-10992193 GCA_032359235.1 Enteromius mattozi
AATAATATTTCACAATATTACAGTTTTTTCTGGATTTTTAATCTAATAAATGCAGCCTTGATGAGTATAAGAAACATATTTAAAAACCATTAAATATCTTTTTTTTTTAATTTTGAACGGTAGTGTATATTTTCAAGACAACTGGCTGAGTGAATATAAATATTGTGATTTTCGACATACCTACTTATGTTAATTCATGCTTATTCTGTACTATAATATCTTGGTTCAGCAAAATGAAAATGAACAGGAAATTTATATTTTTGTACTATCAATCCAGCCCTAGTGCCCACGGAACTGACATGTTCACCTGTTACGTGCATGAAACAGACACTGACAGAGTCAAAATGTGGTATGGAAGAAACAGATTATACACCACAGTTTCGGTCAATGATTTCAGTCCTCTAAACGGTTTCAGCTGAAACTGAAAAATAATTTTTGGTCAAATATTTTCAGTTTCAGAAATTTTGGTGCATCATTAGTCCTGGTGACTCAAGTGCACACTATTAATCTCCAGACTTCAAGCACAAAACCATTACAGTTGCTTTACTGACCTTAAAGTCATTCTGTCTTTGCCGGGCATTCTTCTTTAACTTCTCCACCTGACCAGACTTCTCTCCCGTCTGTCCGAGACAACAGTCAACATGAGTCAATGTTTCAAAAGATTATGATACTAGCCCTTGTTCCTTGTTTCCATCTACCTCACTGAAAAGGCTGCCATTAACGTAAGAGATCCAGAGTTTCCAGAAGTTGGGCAGCTGGCTGATAACCACGTCTGAGAGCTTCTCCACAAACCTCACCTGCTGAGGGCTCTTATAGTGCCACGCTGTGAAAATATGCATATTATATAATGTTATGAAGACAGCTGTATTCTGCTTCTGAAATGAAAACAGCTTTTCTATGAGTTTCATAACTCATAGTAACTAGACAGTTTCAAATATCAAATCATTTTTGACTTAACTGAAAGTGAAATTCTGCACAAGAGCAACAAAATCACAGCAAATCAGAACATAATTTTATATACAGATGTACACTACTGGATATAAAAAGCATATGATGTTTAATGTTTTTGAAAGAAATATGTTGTGCTCAACATTCTAAAAACAGTAAAAATAATTATATTGTGAAATTTAAATTTTAATTAAAAACATACTTTATGCATTTGATGGCAAAGCTGAATTTTTTCAGCAGCAAATGATCCTTCAGAAAACATTTTATCATTCAAACAAATAGCACAGTAGCATGTATCATTCTGTTATTGTACTCACAGTCATCTTTAGGTGTCTGGAAGCTGCCTCCTCTCTTCACCGGAGCTGAGAGGCTGACCCTGTTCAAAGCTGAGGACCGATCCATTTCTAAACTGACACCACCCACTGACACACAGAGACACAATGAATGCTCATCTGCAGATGTCAGTATTTAACAAATGAATCACATTTATAAAACTAAAAGGTTTCGGTTAACCCATTACATTGACAATATGTCACTCAGTTAAGAGAGACTATTCATGCTCAAATTAAAAGAAACATTTCTGATCTGTTGTTGATGAAGGCAAATTTGAGCCTTGCTTATGAGTAAGCACCGGTCTAGATGATTCTACACTATTTTTTTCACTGTTATCTGAGTGCAAATCATGAGGCGAAACCTCATGTAAATTCTCTTTCAAAATACTTATCATAGGACAATTGCTCTGTACTAAGGTTCAAATCTTACCAAAGACAAACTGGTAAGCATGGTGCTGTAGCTCTTCTCTGACAGTAGATGGCACTAAAGGTCTTTCTGGGGCTTGATTAAATTGTTGATATAGTCTGAAACACTCAATATGTCCAGATAGTGTACACATGTCATGTTTCTCTCTCACAGATAAAGATGTATACTATTCAGCCACTTGGACATTTACTCTCTTTCTTTTGATAAGAAATGAGTGCTGGTGTTGATCCAGGTGTCCAATCATCTCCTGTGTTTATCTATGCTCCTCTCTCTTCTTGTATTCCCCAATGTCTGTCTCTCTCTACAGCAAACCCCCCCTCAGCTCTGCCACACTATAGAGCTCTGTGGACTTCCTGTTCTCTATAGGGTCATGACCAGACCACACACGGGCTGCTCTCTATCTAAACACACACACACAGACAGGGCAGAACACACACACTGCTTTCACTCTTCGAAGCCAAAGACGAACCATCAATTTATTTCAGACTAGCTGTACCTTTCTGCTCTTTGATAAAATCTTCTTTACAGTTTTGCATCAGCTGCAGGATCCACTTGTGTTGAGCAACTATACATTGCCATGCTGGGTCACCTGGAGCATGTAGATCTGAAAGATATCTGAGTAAAAAGAAAGAAAATCATTAGATCGATATAATTGTGCCCTTTTCAGGACCTCCTTAACCCCTCTCACAATGACAGTTCATGCAAGACAGGGAAAGTAATAACCAAAAATAAATATTTTATATAATATTTACACTGCTGTTCAAAGGCTTGGGGTTAATAAGACTTGTTTTTTTTTTTTTTAATTAATACTTTTATTCTTGAAGGATACATTAAATTGATCAAAAGTGACAGGAAAAACTACACTTTTCTTGTAAACCTTTTATCCATCAAACAATCTTGAAAAAAATGTTTAACTGTTTTCAACAGTGATAATAATAAGAAATGCTTCTTAAGAACCAAATCGGCATATTATAATGACTTCTGAAGGATCATGTGACACTGAAGACTGCAGGAATGATGCTAATAATTTAGCTTTGTCTTTTTAGGAATATGAGACATTTAAAAATTAAATATAAAAAGATAATTCCAATTATATTTCTAAATATTACTGTTTTACCATATGAATGTTTTGATCAAATATATGCAGCCCTGGTAGTCACTTCTTTTTAAAAACATGCGAAACATTTGAACGATACTGAATATGCTATAACTAAATGAATATTTATAATTTTGAGTTTACTTTTTTACACAATTTAGGTTGTTATACTAGATTTTTGGTTATATTTGAGGGTCCCTTGGATCAAAAACCCTGACACAGGTGAAGAATAAAGTGAGCTCCATGGTCAGAACTTATAATTTAAGCTTTTCTTAAATTTGTGTCACTGTTGTCACACACCTGATATAGCGTTTCTGATCATGTAGAGTGGATGGCGTTTCCAGAAGTTTATCCAAAAGCAGTTTCCTCAAGGCCTCTATCCGCGTCTCCACCTCCGAATACACTACAAACACATATGCAGACGATCTTTCTTAACATTTGCGCAGCACTCCAGCTAATGTGAGTGTTTATGAGAGGATTAACAGAAACATAAGTTATCAGTCATTTTAATGAATATCACCTTTCTTAAAGACTGGGACCTCGGTGTTCCCAAACAAAGACTTGGCTTTCTCATAATCATTGATAACAACATCATAATCACCCTGGAAAGAAAACATACACATATACAGTCAGTTTAACATTAAGAGATCATTTTCAGATATCAAAGAGTGTATACACTACCACTCAAAAGTTTGGGCATGGTAAGATTTTGCAATGTTTTCTAACTCCAAAGTGACTTCTGCTGCAGTTTTCTGATCAAAAATACTTTATATATTTACTCGTGAGGATAGGACTATATGTGGCAGAGATACAACCATTTAAAAATCTGGAATCTGAGGGTACCAAAAAAATGGAAATACTTAGAAAATCATTGTCCTAACAAAGTTCTTAGCAATGCATATCAGTAATCAAAAATTAAGTTTTAAAAAATTAAGTCAAATTTATCTCAAGTTTTTTATTATTATCAATATTGCTGCTTAATATTGTTGTGGAAGCTGCGATACATACATCCTTTGATAAACATAACTTTCAAACAAAAAGCATTTATTAATTTTTTTTGCATCAATGGAAAAGTCTTTACTGTCACTTTTGATCAATTTAAAGTGTCCTTACTGAATAAATATATGAATTAAATAAATATCCCTGTACCCAAACTGTTAAACGGTAGGGTGTAGGAGAAAGCGCAGAAAAAAAGGTGTGTGTATATGTATAGAGAATGCCACCTTCTGGATGTTGCGTTCAATATTGAGTGGTAGGTTAAATAGAAATTTGAATCTCTGGAGGACATTGAGAGCGTTGCGTGTGGAGTCGGCCTTGTCCTTTCTGCCCAACACTTCTTGAAACAGGGTGTCAGCAGTTTCGCTTGCTCCTGAGAGGAATAAGCAAATGGTAAGAGATGAGAAAAGGGTGTAGAAGGACAACAGCTGATAAAAAGTGGTTTAATCATCCTCACTCAGTTTGAAACAAATTCAAGATCTCTTGTGCTCCCTCTTCTTGGGTGGTCAGAGCTATTCTGGATTCCCTTGGCCAGATTTAATAAGAACCAGCCCCCTGACCACTATAAAAGTCTGACCAGTCTTTTTTTCCACCATTGAGTCTGTTTGTGATTGGCTGAGAGTCAAAGGCAGTAAGTGGCTTTGGTAAGAACATACATCTAAATGTACTTGTAAAGATGGGTGGTGAGGAGGATGAGGAGGGGTTGGCGATGAAAGCATGTCAGTGTGTGACTGGTTTATTTGTGCGGCGCGCAGGAAACGAGCGTGTTTATTGACCTACTGTCACATGAGAGAATTGACATGGAGATATGATTGGGATATGAGTGGACTCGAACACACGCAGACGCACTCACAGAAACACGCCGAGGTCTGTGTGAAATATGTGGCTTTGATGGTCTAAAGAGAATGCATATGCAAGTCTGATCCTAAATTTAGCTGCTTTGTGTAATCGTGTGTGATTTTGAGCATGTGTTTGGTTTTATGTCTTACTGTTAAGGACGTTCTCTAGACGCTGGGTCATAGAGCCCTCCACCTTTTCCGTGCCATCCGATTCAAGCTTCTGATGGATAGCTATAAGTAGAAAGTGAGAGAGAGAAGATTAAGTTTGAGAGCATTTACACTACCGCTTAAAACTTTGGAGGTATTTTTTTGTTTTTTCACAGGCATGAATCCTTGCATTCAACAAGGATGCAATTTTTTTTTTTTCATATTCCAAATAAATGTATTTTTTTTACTTTATATTACACTGTTAATTATGACAATTATGCATTAACAAGAAATCAATTTTTTAAATGTGTTAAATAATATTCTTAGTCTCTTCCTTACTGTGACTTTCTATGGCCCAAAGAGAAGATACAAGAGTTTATGTTAAATAAAGTTCTGAACCAAATTACAAATAATTTTGTAAATAATCCAGGAGTTTTAATTCTAAACAATCTCAAAATATACTCTATTTTGAATTATCTATGCATTACTACTCCAAACTACAAATAAAACAAGAACTCTTTCAACTACCTACAACATTTTACCATATAAACCCCATAATATAAACACTGTCATAATTCATCAACAGTAGACCATATATAATCACTTGGCCTAAATGTACGGTATTCACTGATTGCGAACTGCTCTGAAACCACAAGTCTGAAAAAGTGTACAAAAGCACAATGTTTTACTTTTGAATGTGTAGTGCTCACATATATGTAATCACAGCATTTTGAAGTTTAATATCACATTTGACTGTCTAATAATTCCTATTTTTCTGCCCCAAATTTAAGATCTCCTAAATGATAAATACGACTTGTGTTATACCATTTAAAACATTTTGACCTTAAATTTGACAAAACTGAATTGGAGACATTTTAAGACTTTTTTAGGGGATGCAAACAGATCTTATGTATATATATATTATAGAGTGCCTTTAAATTGGAAGATAAACTTTTCCACAAAAACCTAAATGAAGCCTATTTTCCTATTTCTCTCTCCACATCTGGATTTGGGAGACTTCTGTACACAATGACGTCAGGGCTAACCTCCGGCTCCCCCCGAGGTCCGGAACGCTGTGTGGTAAGCTTCCTCTGTCTCTGAGGTATGTTTTGACTTCTGCCTGGTGAGTTTTGGGAGTCTTCTCTGGGAATCAGTGCAGCTTCCGTTTGCTGCTCTCTCGTTTCCTCTCAGCACAATGACAACCTTATTACAACCTCATCTAAACATTATGACAACCACGCCTTGTTATCCGTCCCCATGCCTGTCAATCACATGGACACGCAGGGCTAAGAATAGCTCTTCTGTTTGACTCAAGACAAGTGACCCGAGACAAGTCCTACACACACAGACATATTTGAAAATAGAATCTACATAGTGACATTGACCTCTGACGAGAGCAGTCTGAGTAGAGACACATACACCTGTGTACAATGACGCAAGAAGTGAAAAAAAAAAGGCCCATGCACCTAATTTGGTCAAAGGCAGATTCATATTGTGTATTTGAGCTGTGCTTTATTTCTTAATACAAGCACCAATCCAGTGAGTTGTCTAAATCCAGATTAACCTTAAGTTACAGTTTTCAGTGAAAGTCAAAATAACTTTTTTTGTGGAAAAAAAATCCGAAACTAGAACAAGATTCTTTTCCTTAGAGGACGTCCCAAGATAGTAGAAAAACTGTGTAATTTAAACCAATTTTTACTTCGACATTTTGGAAGTCTCAATGTCTTCTGGCAAGCTTTGTAATTCTTTACCAGAAGTCCACAAAACATGTCCAGAAAATCCAAAAAACTATACTGTATCATGATCAGCTCCAATTTTCTCCCACACTTTAATTCCAATCAACTCAAAAAGGACTCAAAGGAGATCCCATGCTTCCCACGGGGTCATTACAACATTGTATTTATGGGATGAGTCATTTTAGCACAATGATTCCAACATGACCTAAAGGCAATCAAATCCTCATGGACACAATCCAGTCCCACCCTGTATTACTTCCCACACACTATTCCGTTTGCCTCAAAACTGCTTCCGTTTCCTTTAGTCAAATGCAATAATGCTATTTCATGCTGTCTTTATGCTTACTTAATAATTTAAGGTTCTGTTTATGTTTTTAAATGTACACACCAAGCACACATACCTGCAAGAGCATCCTGAGCCTCAAAGAAAGTGCTGAGACCTCCTTTCACATAGGCCAGACTGCCCTCATTCTTCTTACTGGCCTGTTTCTTAAGATTTCCCACAGCCATGCGCAGGTGATCAAAGCTACATCCGCAACAAACATGACACCACATCACACCACACACAAATCTATTTTGGCAGATTAACAAATGGTATATAGACTGACCTGGTTGAAGAATGGTTCTCGATGAGATACCAGGTGGCAGAGAAATTCTCGGTGGTGAAGTCTCCACTCATCCCAGGGAACATGTTCTCCAGATCCTTCAGAGGAACCTTCCCTCTGAAAAACAAAAGGCAGAGACACCCACACAGCTGATCTATAAATACCCATCATGAAAACATCACATAGACCATCTGCTCTGCCACACTACAGACCATAGAGAAAACCAGACAGGGTACAAACCAGATCTGTCCACATATAAACAACACTGCATATGCCTACCCACTGGGTCTTTTGATGTGTCACAGAACAGACTGATGAAATACATATGACTCATGTACCGCTGAAAAGTTTGGGTACAGTAAGATTTATTTTTTGAAAGAAACACAAAAATCAGCATATTAGAAAGATTTCTGAATGATCATGTGGCGCTGGAGACTGGAGTGATGGCTGCTGCAAATTCAGCTTGGCCAACACTAAATATTAAAATGTATAAAATGTTATTATTTTCAATCATAATCGTCATAATCATAATTTTTGACCAAATAAATGCAGATTTGGTGAGTACAAGATAATGGTTATAAAAACATCACAAAATATTTTTTCCCAAACTTTTAAACTGTAGTGTATCTCATTTGACTGAATATATAGATACAAATAAGTAAATGGTTAAAGGTGCTGCAGAGGTCAAGGAAAGGAAGAGTTTGACTTCCTAACTAAGGAAATGGTGTACCAATGACATCACCCAGGTAGAAGACATACACACAATGGGCTGTTTCTACTTTCTGCTGAACCTCCTTCCTTATAAACACAGCAGTCTGCTTCTATAAACACAGGGCAGCGCTTTTTGGGTGAAGTGCGTCAGGAAATACATTTGTTCTGGTCTGTGTGTGTTTTAAAAGGACAGTCAGAAAAGACACACGTGTGTGTCTAGGTCGAGTACAGCAATGCATGTGCTTAGTTGTAGATGTAAATGTATTAATTTGTAAGTTTATAAGAGGACAACACAAACTCAAGTTTGAATTTTTCGTTACTTGTCTATGTCGATGCCCAAAGGGTTGGCAGGCCTCAGTGAGAGAGGAGAGATTCCTTTGTTGCGATCGGTCCTCATGTCATAGTAATTCAACTCATCAACCCAGACCGCAGACTGATCCAGAATGCCTAAACACAAAAATCATGCACATACTTATTGGTTGAGTGCTTAAAATCCATTGCAGTCTTCAAAGAGCATGTGTGTACATTTAAGGAGTGTATAATCAATCAAATCAAAATTGTGATTTTACCAATAAAAAACAATGAGAGTGTTTATGAGCACGATAATATGTTGATAATGCAAAAAACAAAACAAAAAAAGTTTACATGAGATCCGAAATTATCATATTTCTTTTTTTATTTGACATCATAAAATAAACTGATTTTAGTTTCAGGTACAAAACAATGTGCAGCAATCGCTTTTTGATTAAGCAGATCATTACGCAATGAAAGGGACCTTACAACTTGTCAGGGTTACGCATAATTGGTGTAGGATTAAGCATTGTAAACATGCACAAAGAGTGTGTGGCTCACCGATCCTCTCGGGTTTAAGTAGTTTGAAGGAGACTGTAGAGGTCCCTCGGCCTCCGCTCTTGGTGGTGACAATGATCTCGCCCTTGTCATCTTTAGCAGGACCCACTCGACATACTATCTTACTAGCAGACATCCATTCTGCTGTCAGCAAACAGTTATGACCACAGATAGACAGACCTGACAGAGAGGGACAAAGAAAAAAAAGAAGGGTTAATAAAATGGCCAAATTGGCAAAAATGGACAAAAAAATATGTTTAAAAAATTATATTGTAGATCAAGTTTGTGACCAAGTTTGTGACCATTGAACTGTACTTTTTTTTTTTTTTTTGGCTGCTTAATTAATTATTTAATTTAATTTAAATTTATACATTTAATTTTATACATTAATTTTTGCTTATCATTTAGATTCACCTCTTGCTTTACAGATTCACTGAGTTGCACACTCATAATAAGATTTAATAAGAAGCATCATTTAGGCATATTTAAACCATGCCATTTATTTTTTTCTGTAGTTCAGAGACTTATTATTTCTGTATGAAGATATTAATTTTAACACTTGCATGTTTTTTTCCACTTTGGTAAATTGAAGAAAATGTGTTAAATTAAGAAAATCTCTGAATTTAAGTGTAGAGATGTTTAGGGTTAATAAGATTATTTTTTCTGTTTTTGTAAGAAATTTTACAATTTAAAAAAAATATATATTTATTATGATTATCATCACTATTACTTATTACTATCAATATTGAAAACCATTGTGCAGTTTAATATTTTTAGGGAAACGTTTATTTTTTCTTCAGGATATTTTGATAAATAGAATATTTAAAATAACATTTATTTGAAAAAAATTTTTTTTGCAGCATGTCTTTACGGTCACTTTCAATTTAATGCACCTTTGCTGAAAACAAACATCATTTAAAAAAAAAAAAGCTTAATGACTCCAAACTTTTTAGTGCTAGTGTATGTTTGTTTTAATGTGCAGATGTATTACCTATGAGATCACTGTGTCCAGTGCCCAGGTTCTCTCCACGAATAGTAACTTTGGTCCACGGCGCTCCCTCATTTGGCGAGATGCCAGTCACTAAAGGAGGCTGGCGTGCACGAGACATCCTTCACACACCTAGGTGAGACAGAGGAAAACATGTTTTGCTTAGGCTCATGAGAAACTTTCATCACTGCTAAAGACAAAACATTAAAACATTTAGCACATTCAGTGCATTTAAAGACTGTTAGACATGAACAAATAAATCTACCCATCAGAGCGAACGCGGTACTGTTTGGAGATGCAACATTATATAAAATATAACTAGTAGCTCAGCAATCAAAGAATTTTTTCCTGTGGCTTTTGCACTGTGACAGACGTTCTCTCTCTTATACAAACACCCACACGGAGCAAAAGACTGACAGCTCCAGGGCGGTTTGCGTGCAAGACCCCATGACTGACTCTGTGTGGTCTGGGAGGGTGTGTTTCTGCATCTGTGTGGTCTCTGGCATGGGCCAGAGAGAGAGATAAAGGGGGACAGGGTGATGGTTGAGTTCTACAGCAGACCTCAAAGTCCACGGTTCAGATTCAGAAGACGTCTTGCTGCATTTAGCGGTAAAATAAACTGGGTGTCTGACATGTATATTCACTGCAGAAATTTTATGGTGATGCCAATAGTTTGGGAAATAGTTTATACATTTTTTTTATATATAAAATATACATATTTAAAATATAAATGTGTGTATATATATATAAATAAATCAAGATTTTTTTTTATCACTATTTGTAAAATTTTTTTGAAAACCAAAAATCAGTGGGGAAAATAATAAAGAAAGAAAGGGTGGGGAAAAAACAAATCACAAAAAGAAACCAATAAAAATAATTACATTTTAACTTAAAAAAATGTCTACTGCTCAGTTACAGCAATATTTGATGGAAATGAAAATGGTAAAGTCAAATATACACACACACACGTCTGGTTATATCCTTTGTAGGGACTCTCCATATACTGTACAAACTGTATTTTCTACTGCCCTACACCAACCCTACAGCTAAACCTAACCCTCACATAAAACTTTCTGCACTTTTATTTATATAAAAAAACCTCATTCTGTATGATTTATAAGCTTTTGTACCCATGGGGACCTCAATTTTAAGTCCCCACTAGGATATATAAACCTCTAAACACACACACTCTCTGCTGTGAGGCAACATTTGGGAATGATTGACTGCTTAGATGACTGACACATAAGAGTCTCTATGGAATAAGCAGCTTGTCTCAGACAAATTACTAGCACCGTCCTATCAACACTCAGCCCCCTCCATAAACACAGTGACCCCCCCCTATCTACAGCACACACTCTCTCAGCAGGAGAAATTAACACTCGAAGTGTATAGCAGGAGCTTGAACAAACTATTTAACACCAGAGCCTCATACTGCTGACTGCATATCATTTTTTGACATTTACAAAATGACTATTTAGAGCTTTTATTACACACAACCGTATACATGATAAAATAATAATTATTGCCTTATTTTATCAGCAAGATAAAATGTATTTATGCGCAAGTTTGCATTTGTGAGACATGTTTAATAGATTCAACACATATCACAGAACACAATCAACACATAAAAAAAGATCTGATTTCAATTTACATTATGATTTCAGCTTTAGTAATACATCAAAAGAAAACTGAGCTCTTGCAAGTTGCAAATCAAGATGGGCCCGGTTGCATTTTAAGTTGCTGCTATTATTTAACACCGATGATCATGAAAAACACTTAACTGAAAATGAGATGAAAGAAAAGCAAAAACAGAACATGTCTAAATGCTCATTTTGTGTTAAATCTCCAAAATAAATCAAGATGTTAGATTAAATCAAACCAAATGAAACAAAACTGATTACACATTAGTGTATCTAGTTATCAGGCTTTACTAGCATTACTTGGCTAATGTTACTATGCATGCAAACTGGATTAAGGATGTACAATATTGTAGCTGTGTGATGAATTTAACAATAACGTTACTGACAATGTAATGAATTGACGGTGAGTGTTAATAAGCAGTTTATCCTCTTTAATTAGAACAAATATTAATATTTACAACTAATAAGAGCATAACTCACATACATGACGGTGAGGTTGTCAAAAACATGAACATTAACAGCAGCTCTGACAGATGACAATAGCTTGCTGGCTAATGCTAAAAACAATCTGACAGACATGACACGCCAACGACAACGAATTTATTGAGACGATATCTTCTCCACATAATGAGAACCCTGCTTTATTATCCGCAAAGCAAGCTAGAATAAAACATTGCGTTTACTTACTGTGGTAAAGGTAGTGAAGAGAATCTCTATTCAACCCTTCTTTACTCTGAAAAACAGTTCCGGTTTAGACGCTGCGGCCCCGCCCACACGACGAGTCACATGACAGGGACATGAATAATGCATCACAATGAGCTATAGAGTGTAGGTGTAAAATAAAAAACACTGATTATGTGAACTGTTTGTGTTTGCGGGAAAATGATGTTTTTGGAGAATTGAGTCAGTGACAAAAAGCTAAAACATACAGCACTTTCAACATTTTAATACTTTTCATTTTTGCCATAAAAATATAGTACCTCGCACGACCGACTCTATTAGCCTACTTAAGAGTAGAAAGTTCAAAATAAAACAAAGTTAACTTATTATTTAATGTATTCCTCATTAAATCTTTATATACAATGATATTATATATATATATGTGTATGAAAATCTCTCCTGAAATTTCTAGCTTTTCATAAAAACAATTCAGATTCAAAGAATTTCTTGTTTATAATTTGAAAGTTATTAATCATTTCATATAATAGGCTTCTATAACATCATGCTCCAGATTTTATTTTGAGTTTCATGCTGTGATGCAGCACTCAATTTAACTAATTGTATTTCAATTACACAAAGTTTAACATCAAAGTCATCCTGTGAGGTCACATGCAGATTATGAACCATTTTCACAATGCATATGGCGTTACTTCCACTTGTTCTGGGAAAGCGACGCACCATAACACTACACAACACAGACCACCCAAGCACCGTGCGCCATTATGCCCTCTCCTATCTCCTTAAATAATGCACGCCAGAGATACTTTCCCTCAGATAAGGCCTTTCGGGCTCTTGGGAATGTCAATTTTTCAATCATTCTGAACTAATCTGAGGAATCAAATCCAATCTGACTTTCTGCGGCCTCAGCACACTGTGTTGCGTGTGACGGCACCACAGGGGATGTTCAACAGTGTAAACAAGTCATGAAGCCTCGGCTATTTTCTCAAGAGGGCCACCGCCAAAGATCCATCCAGCTAATTAACAGAGAAAATGTTAGTAAAATAAGATAACTCACTTAAGATCTCTACTGTTTATTTGTTCAGCTTACCCAGTGCTGACAATGGCTCTACATTCCTGATATGAAAGTGGCATTTACTACACCATGGGTCACAACACAGCAATAAGACTCAGAATGACCTAAACAACAGTATGCTACAGAGTGAGAGACTACAGAATGAAAGGTCATTTTTGGCCAGGTTATGAATTAGCACTGATTCATGGTAATTTCTGGTTAAAATGTGGTTTTTAAAACCCACTGATTGCACTGAGTATACATGATGGGGGCGGAAGAATGAAATTTCTCTGCATTATTGTTCTGCTTGAATGTGTTCGTCAGTGTGTTCCCATGGGTCCTGAGCCAGCACAGGAAATATGTGAATAGGCTTCCTATTACACACACACCTAAACATTACTCTCACAGAGCACTGTTACTGTAATAACATGATTTTGAGCTCTTGGCGTCTTGATGTACACAAGAAGTACATAAGTACATAACAGGGATTTTTGTAGAGCTTCCAGGTCTCGTTCTGGTCAAGCCAACAGTCAATTATAAAGTTTGGTTATGCATTTAGTTTACTATTTTTCTTCATTTATTCTGTATAATTGGACTTACAGAATACCAGCAAGAGACATTTGTGGTTTATTCCTATAGGCTATTGTATATTATTTGTTTCCTATTTTTGACATTTTCCTATTTTTTAATCATTGTATGTTGCAATATTGTTTATATTAAAATAGATAAATAATTGATCAATAATAAATAAATTAATTAAAGCATAGAGATATTTAACGTGGCACATTTTAAAATAATGTTAACATAAATACAATTCTAGTTAGCAGTGGAAAAAGTAGAAACAAAATATTCTATGTAAAACTAAAATATCTTGTCCACTTATAAGTATTTAAGTGAAATTGTATGTGCCAAACCTGACCAGTTGGGGGCGCTACAAAAGCAAAGATTGCTGATGAGTTATTCTAAATCATACGCATGCCATATGTGGGTACAATCATAAAAACTAGGCTACTGCTTTTCACAAGTCGTGAAAAGAAT
>JAUMHE010000075.1:11001800-11037298 GCA_032359235.1 Enteromius mattozi
AATGTTCAGTGCTTTGCTACAATCTGTATTGTTAAAAGCGCTATATAAATAAAAGTGACTTGACTTGACTTGACATGGAATTTTTTATAGGTGTTTTTACCACGTTTTTGAACCTGGGATCATTTCAGTTGTATTGCTGTCTATGGAGGGATATATGATATCATCAAAAATATCTTAATTTGTGTTCGAAAGATGAACAAAGGTCTTATGGGTTTGGAACGACACGAGGGTGAGTAATAAATGACAGAATTTTTATTTTGGGGTGAACTAACCCTTTAACTTTTGTGTATCATTAACTGTAATGTTTAAGATCAAAAAAGTGTCGTTTTTAATAGCAAGCAAGCTCCAAAAATAGGATAAATACTACATTAAATATCCCATGAATAATGCATGTTTAGAAAAGAATGATGATAAAATCATAATTATGTGGAAAAAATTAAATTAAAATTGTTGGGCATTTTTATTCAGCTAAATGTAATTGTTTTGCAAATACAGCCACTACTGTATGTGACCATGTACCACAAAACCAGTACATTTTAAATTGGCATGTATACATTATCTGAAAGCTGAATAAGTAAGCTTTTTAACTGATGTATGGTTTGTAAGGACAGTATTTGGCCAAGATAGAACTATTTGAATATCCGGAATCTGAGGGTGCAAAGAAAATGTAAATAAAAGTTGTCCAAATCAAATTCTTAGCTATGCATGTTACTAATCTAAAATTAAGCTTTGATATATCTACTGTAGGAAATTCACAAAGTATCCTCATGGTACATGATCTCAACATCCTAATTATTTTTGGCATAAAAAATATATAA
Source organism: Enteromius mattozi (assembly GCA_032359235.1). NCBI lineage: Eukaryota > Metazoa > Chordata > Actinopteri > Cypriniformes > Cyprinidae > Enteromius > Enteromius mattozi. The sequence continues at coordinate 11,002,619 of JAUMHE010000075.1, forward strand.
TTTTAACCCATACAATGAATTTTTACCCGTATTTATACCCATGCCACTTCAGACTGGCTTCAGAGTCACATATAGGCATAAACTCTAAATCAAGGACTCGTTAGGTTAGGTGTGGGTGCACATCACTCATTAAATCAACACTAAAGCTGAGAACTGAATTGTATAAAACAAAATAAAAAAATATAGAAACATTAATGTACTTTTATTCACTGTCAAAGTTCAGTGTTTAATGTACCTGATGGCCATTAGGGTCACTGGTATGAGACATATTGAGAAATAAATGAGAGAAAAAGTCCAGAATACTGTTATGGCAGACGATTTATTGAAGCAACAGTTCAGGCAGAGACACGAGTCACACCTGACAGGGGTGTGACCCAAAACATTGCCACAGCATACTGGAAAATACAAGACAGTTTACTGTATAGTTTATATCATCCATCAACTCTGTCCAGAGCGCTTACCTAAATGCACTCTTTAGTTATTGTTTTACTAGAGGATTTTACTTAGAGGTTTTAATTTCAGTGAGCATGTCAATGTGCTAAATGCCCTGAGGAGAGGTCAAGATAACTTAAAAGGTGACAGGGCAAGGGTGACACCTTCAATCTTAGATTTCAGTCAGTAACATCTTGAACAAGGCAGCATATAGAGAGAGATCTGTGATCTGTCATCACGTCTTTTGGGTGTGTTAGAAACCCTGAGGTTCACACTGCAGCGCAGACACACACATTCAGGAATCTGAGGAATTTACAGGTTTCAGACTTGTTGTCTTCTCACCTGAAGATGGTGGAGAATGTTAAAATAATCAAGCCTATCACATAATCACATCATTTGAAGCATATTTGGCATGAAATACAAATGCCTGATATATTCTGTATGTTCGCATGTGCTACAGGCTGGGGAGGCCAGCATGTGTTTCTGCTCAGAAGGAAGGCGCTAATCAAGCAAATGTTCTTCTGACCACCCTGTCAGTTTCACAAATTCCACAGTGACTTATACTTGTTTTAGCAGTTGAGTTCTAGAAATGAAACTGTGTTATTATTGGATGATCTGTACTCTCAAAAGATAAAGAAGTATTTGATATTACCCTTTTAACTTAAGGCTGAACACTTAAGGCTATACTACATGACTTTTAAAATCTGAACAGATTTCTATAGGCATCATACACTTACATACTCTGTAAATAAAGGAATCTTCATGTTAGAATACTGATCCAAATACTTAGTAATTTCTTCAGAAGCATGTAAGTCATTACTATCCAAAACCTTTCATATATATGTCATGTTTTTCATTTTAGAATACTGATAAAAGTAATTAATAGTTGCTTTAGAAGGATTTGGTATTACTTGAGTCATTACTAGAGGGTTACATGATCTTCACTTTTTATAATTAATTATACATTATGCATAATTCACATTAATTATGAACATAGTTCTCAGTAGCTCATCAGAATACTGATTGGCTGATAGGGAACTGTTTCAGCTGAGCACTATTACTTACTAAATCGTTAATCAGAGTTAGTAGTTACTAGAATGTTAGTCATTTCATTAAGTGTTACCTTAATTTTTTAATGAAGTGCCAGACCGCATCAGTAACAGCTTGGTCCGTTCACTTAATTTTACCACAGATTCATTTACATACAAGGCACACTTCATGGGATTTTCAAAAAATATGATGCTGATGAAGACAAGCATGAATTTGAGCCTGGATTGCAACACTGCGATTCGGGACAGAGTAAAACAGTTTGCTGTCATTTATACAGCTAGAGTAAATCTGGTCTAGATTAGATCTCTGCAGTGCCACTGTGTATGATTTCTGACACCAGCATGATTCATCAGCCAATAAAAAATGATTCAAAGCTCTTCTGTAGGCCTGTCGGCTTATCAAATAACAAATCAGTACAGCAAGTTCAGCACTTTAAGATAGCAATCTCTATGTTGTGTGTTTTTCAATATGCTTGTATACAAAGGCATTTTATTTTATTTTAGCATTCAGCATGTGATCTGACTTAACTAACAGCAATAACGAAATTGTCTTTGCAATTAGACTATATTTTCAAAGACCAGACTGCACAAGTTTCTTATGTTTATTTTGCTCTTTTATAATCTAATCATTTGCACCTGCTTTGGTTCGATACATACATTTGAAGGTAGCAGGATACTTTTCCCCAAAAAGTAAAATATATTTTCATTTACTTAAACTGTAGAAATACATAAAATATGATTTATTCATTACTGTCACAATCTCATTCGGAAATTAAAAAGAAATACATGCACACACAACATAAAAGTCTGAGCACGACAAGTCTCTGACATCTGTGTTAAGGAAGAAGCATGCATTTGAAGTCTTTTGATCCCTCAAAGTATTTCTTTATTTCTAATGGGGATTTAGAGATTTGTGTTCACATTCAGAGTTGTTTTCTTCAATCATGTTTCTTCACTGATCTTCAATTAAGAGCCTGCTTGTTGTCTTAGATGTTTGTTTATTTCATGTGGAAGAATATTACAGTAAACAACTGCAGTGCTATAAAAATAATAATAAGGGAGATGAATTCAGATAAATCTCAAAGTCAGAAGTGGCCCAATTTTAAAATAATAGTACATTTAATTATTTATTAATTATTTTTACATTTTCACACACACGTAGGTTTTTGTGGATCATGTGTGTGGTTTATGGGAACTATCCATAGGTGGAATGGTTTTTATACTGTACAAACTGTATTTTCTATTGCCCTACCAAACATACACCAACCCCTTACAGAAGCAGTTTTAGATTTAAGAGATAAAAGTGCCATCATAAATCACCTTCACATTGTAACACCTATGCCATCCCCATGTTATTATACAAATTTGTGGGTAAAACTTCATTTTAAGGTGTCCTTGTTACACATTACACATATTACTATTATAATAACAGTAAATCATGCATGCATATACCTACATGCAAGTAAACCTAAACCATATAGTAAGTACATGTAATTAATTAATATTACTCTGTACTTAAATTACACTGTAACAAGGACACCTTAAAAATAACTTTAAAAAATAACCAATTTGTGTCCTCATAAATCACAAAAACAAGTGTGCACACACACACACACACACACACACACATGCACACTTATGTATATGTTGTGAAAAGACTTAAAAATAAACTGAATATGAATTCATTTTTACTTGGAGAAGTACAGCTACTGTCAATTGATTTTGATGAGTCCAAAGCATTCTACATGCTGACTATGATAAATTTTGCAAGTATATGTCAACTTTACTAACCCTAAACCTACAATAACAGTCTACTCTGAGAGTTAGTGGACATGTAATTACTAATTAATGATAATTAGTTGACATGTAGTTGACATGTGGTTACAAAATTACTTGTAGTTAGTAGAATGCCTAAAATGGATTAACAAAATAAAGTGTAATTACTTCATATGACGAACAACCAAGTTTCAATCTGAAAGTAATGACAATTAGAGAGCTCTGATTTAGAATCTTTACTTCAGACTTGGTCTGTTTATAAATGAGTACTTTAAACCTGATGAGAAGAGTATCTCATGTTTTTTTTGCATATATCTGGCCTATATCTGAGCCTTTTGTATATGTGCAAATGTTGTTCTCTCAGCAGAACCTACAGGCCACCTAGGAGTTTTGTTTATGGTAGCACGCGCCAGGGCTGCCGGAACTCAGCGCGAGCCCGGCTCGAATTTGTTTAGATGAAGAGGGAATGGAGTGCCTTGTAAGAGGGTCTAAGAGGGAGAGCATTAAATTGAAAACATAATTCGCCGACACTGTGTGCCAGCCCTTGTAATAAAAAAAGCCCACAAAAAGGACTTTTTCAAGTCAAAAAAGTAGTGCATGACAGGGAATATTGTTTTTGATATTTTTTCTATGTCTGGCTGAATATTTCCGGCACGAGATGTTTGGAAATTCTGGAGAAAGATGAATCATGGTTTGATTGCTTGATCAACAATGCTCCTATAAACCATTGTGACTTCTCTGAGGGTTTCGTGCGATGCCCTTTTGTTCGTCCCTGTGCGCTGTGAAGTGTGTTTGTAAAACAACCTAAATAGTTCTCGCGCAACCACAGAGATTGCAATCTCGCTCCAGGCGTGAGGGTTCTCCTGAGCGGCTCCTCCTGAGAGCGCGATGGCTTTTCTCCTCTGAAAAAGTCGGCATGTCTTGATTGGCAAACGAACCCACACTGGAGAGGCAAGGCAGGTCTAGATATAGTGCTATTTCTGCTCATTCCCCAACAAAATTTAATAGATCATTGTGTGTGGTTAGATAAAAGGTAAAGGTTTAATTAAGTAGGGTTGTCCTAACCTACAGTAGGTGTGTATCTGTGTATGTCTGAGAGAGAGAGAGTGAATGAATGAAAATGAGAAGAAAAGAAAAAGAGCATGAGAGGTGTTTCAACAGGTGTAAGTGCCTGGTAACCGTCTTCTGTACTCATAATATTACTCTAAAAAAAGATACCACAGGGACATCCGTTATTAAAGTTACCGGGTTGCTAAATGTTTTTCTCATAAATAACAGAAGTTATACACTAAAGTTCAAAATCTCAGCATAATTCTGAAGGATCATACTGAAAGAGTGTGTGTAAAGAGTGATGGCTGCTGAAAATTCAGCTTTGGCATCACAGGAATAAATTAAATATAAATATATATATATATATTAAAATACATTAACACAGAAAACATTTTTATTGTAATAATATTTCCAAGCATTACTGTCAAGCATAGGAGACTTCTTAAAATTAACTCATCATTGATGATCCCAACAAACATTGAATGGAAACAAATACATTGCCAAAAATGATTTCTTATAAACTTAAGCTCTATCATTGCAGTGGGCAGGTGTTTCCGTTCAACAGTCTAAAACATGTTAAACATAGAGAACGCAAACATAAGGAGTGCGCGTGTCTCTGAGAAATGTAAGAGCAAAGGAAACAACGTTTCCATACTTTAGCAAAGGAAAACCCTATGTACCAATATGTACCAACAAGTACATATCACTGCAATTTCCAAAAGAAATGAACACTAGAGGCAGAAAAACTCCAACACCTTTAGATGAGTTTAGATTAATAAAGCGTAATTTTCGTAAGTTGAAATGACACTGTTGCATCGACAAATGTGTTTTTATATCAGTTTTGCATGTTTTAACACTATCGGGGGATCGGGTAAGTTTAGAGTTGGATTTGGTGTAGGTCATATTTTCCAGCATGATAGAGCATTAACTTTTAGCAACAGTCCACGGATATTTCAATTCTGAACTGCTGCAATACATACCTATATCAATGTAAAAAAGTGTGCCAGGGTTCACATATTAAACCTGTGTTTTAGCACCTCTCAGTGGACAATTTTCTTTGAAACTGCTGCGAAACGTGCAGTGGTGTTGCACAAAAAGTGCACAGGTGTACATATTTTTATGATACCAGGTTGGGAAAACCAGTCTCCTCTTGACTTTTAAAGAATCCTTTGACATTTTTCTTTACAGATGAACTGATAAAAATGTAAAAAACATTTGAATGCAATGTAAGTCACTTTGGATAAAATGCTAAAAAAATATAAATCCTCGGTTCTAATTCATGACCAGCATTATGTTTTGTTCTCTCATCACTAATCACGCAATGCGTCTTACGTCATCCACTGGAAGTGTTTCCGGTTACCTCAGTCAGCGGGAGTGACAAAAAAGTGTGTATTACATTTGAATTTACTACAGAAGGCCTTTATTTACCCCCGGAGCCATGTGAGGGCTGCTTTATTATGGATGCATGTAATTTATTTAACATCTTCCAAAGTGTATACAGCAAACACCCGCTTAGTCCTTGGAGGGGTATGGACAGTTTTTAATATAACTCAGATTGGATTCATCTGAAAGAAGAAAGTCACATACACCTAGGAAGCTTTGTAGCTAAGTAAGACACTAATTTTCATTTTTTGGTGAACTAACCATTTCAAACAAGCAAAAAAAAAACTGTCGGCATAGTATGAGAAATTACACGTACTTATATTAAAAATTCAGTACAGTAGTCCACAGTATTGTTTTTAAGTGGATTTATATATTTTGCAGTGTAAGACAGTTAGAGTGAATATTAGTTTCACAAAAACTGCTGTCTGCTGGCACTCAGTTACCAGCCATAAGCACTGAAGGAGCTTTTAAGGCTACAATCCCATCCAAATGATAAAAGAAAAAAAACGTTCTCTTGAGAAATCCCTTTAAACAATGCCCACAAAGTAGCAAAGGCATGAGTTGCATGCTCATACGCTGGGTCACGGAGTGCGCCCAAGACAAGACTACAGACAAGTTCCAAGGGGACACAATCAGCTTGCAGTGACCTACTTGTAAATACAAATGTTTGGAATTGATACCTCAGTGTCTTTTAAGAACTCTGACTTAGTTTAGTGTAGACACATAAAAGCAGTGTGAGGTAGACAGCACTGCATGGTCTCAATGTATATCTGTGGCCTTTTAAAGGTGCCTTCAGTGTTGTATAAATTGGGCTGGCTTACTGGCAACCATTTTTGATGCCTTAAGACAGATTGAACAGGTGACAAAATATTTTCTGTTGGCATTTGATTGTACTGTTATTTAGTCTCACCTTTAGCTGAACTGTTTTGTGTAATGAAGTGTTGACATGAGCCAAGAATTCCACCATCACTCTCTCTGTTCCTCACACGCAGATACACAAACACAGACTATACCTTTTACATAATTGCACAACAAGGCTTATGAAGAACCTGGTTTGAGTCTGACCTAGGTCGTGATCCCATTCCACTATCATTCTCCACTGCAACATCCTATACAATAAAAGCAAAATGCCCCAAAACAGAAAAACAACAACAACAAAATTTGACATCACAGAGAGGTAAACAGCCCCCTTTTCACTCAGATAGTGGAACTATATGAAAATAAAAGGTATGAAAAGAATGAAAAGAACCATGGAAAGGTTCAAAGGATACAGATGCCAATAAAGATGGCATCTATATCCTTTGAACCTTTCCATTCCACGAAAGGTTCTTTATGGTGGCAAAAGGGGTTCTTTAGAATATTAATGTTCTTCAAACTAAGAAAAAATGGTTCTTTTAAGAACTGTTCACTGAATGGTTCTTTAGGCAACCATAAATGGTTATCTGAAAACCCAGTTGAAACCTTTATTTTAAGAGTATAGTGGGCAAAACATGGTATAACTTGTACTTTGGTCAAAAGTAAAGTGTACACAAAAGCGATGGAAAACATTATTTATAACAAGCAGTTATCTTGTGCTTCCTTTATCATTCATGGTGATTACTTTTAGCAGGGCACAAATGTATCTGTGTATGTGCATATGTGTGTGTGTGTGTGTGTGTGTTAATGGATCAATGTTGAATTACCCTGTTCTTTCTGTAATCTGCATCTGGAGATCCGTTTGTTCCAGTGTTACTTCCTCTGATTAATAACCCAGACAAATATGAATGAGTAACACTGGATCAATACAGGACTATACTGACCAACAATAGCATCTGCCACTCAGTCAATGTCTCCAATGAACATTACTTTATTGAGTGTACTTTAAGGGAGAGTTCACAAAAAAAATAATAAAATAAAATAAAATAAAATAAAATAAAACAACAATGCATTCCACTGGCTACCACTGTGTGTATGGACAAAAAACATAAAATTCTTTTGTCAAGCATGTTACTTTGCTTTATATATATATATCTCATAGTAAGAACCGTTTATCATTCAATCACAGATTATTTTGCACCTTGAAACTGATTTAAACTACATAACAAAATATGAATATCAAACACCCACCCTGGTTTCTTTTACAGTAAATCACTGCAGCAGTAAAGCGAGGGCGGGGTGTGTCGTGCGAAGCACAGTGCGTGAGGAGGGCGAGCGTTTGGATCCCCTTTCAAGTTTAGACAAAGACAGCAGAACGGCAACGCTCGCCAGGTAAACACAGATTCACCGGCAGACCATAAGGGTGGAGGGTGGGGGAAGCTTGTTGCTTACATTTCTCTTAAAAATGCCTCCTGTGCAGCACAGAGTACAGTTAAAGCTGTCAACACGTGGCATACAGTGCAACTCATATCAGATAATTCACTATCAGATTTTTTTTTAAGAAAATGCCTTTTGTAATGTTTTCTCTGGGCTGCATGCGAGCAAAGCTGCTGTAGCGTGTGAGGAGCAACGATAAAGAGCTGAGGACCATCTAAATCAGCATGCAACATAGATTGTTCAAACATGATGTTCTCTTCCATATCCTAAACTTGTCATCCCACCATCTTGAGACACAAAATAGTGGATGTAGACCCACAGAACTTCAGTTCAGCCTTGCAGATGTATAACCACAGTAACATTAACAGATTTAAGGTTTACTCTCACACACATACATCACCTCTGAATAACCTCGCTGTAATAACAGTGCTTGCCTACCTCTGTATGTTTGTTTATTTTGCTTTTACTGGTTTGGCAAGTTAACATCACCTCAGGTGAAAAGCCCTCTGTGAGTGTCTATGAGCTTTAAAAAGTGCAAAGAAAGGACATATATACACACACACAGTCGCACACTCACAGGCACACACACACAAACACTGAACAGACAATGTGGGCAGACGTTTTGTTGTTAAACACATGGCTACTCTCAGCAGACACGGGGAATCACAGAGTTTACATGTTTCAGATTCCACTCACATGAATACACACCCACACTGACACAAGCCCATTTCACACAAGTGAGAAATCAGACCCTGTCAGTACTCATATACTAGAATCAGTTATTTTAAATGTATTGCTTCTTAAACAATAAGAATAGCCTAATTTTATAAGACATCAAAAGCAACATGCTTCAAACATCCGCAATGAAAAATACAAGCAAATGAATTAATAAATCAATAATAACTAATTATATATATATGTGTGTGCGTGTGGTGTGTGTGCATATTTATTATGCATATGCAAATACAAAAATACAAACACATGCATGTATATATTTAAGAATAATATGTTATGTTTATATTTTAAATGTATTTATATATAATATAAAATATAAGAACATAAACGTATAAATGCATATACATGTAAATATTTTCTATACTGCATGTGTGTGTATTTATATATACATAATAAATATACACAGTACACATACATGTATTATTTAAACAAAACAATTTATTTTGGATATGATTAATTACAAAAAAATGTTTAACAGCACTAATATATATACACACACACACAAACAGTTATATTGAAACAGGTGAGGGGTAACCACACTCTAGTAACTCAGTACCAGCTCAAATGACGAAGCATTTTTGTCCAATTTGCTCAGAAGAAAATCCGTCAATGCATTTTAATAACAATGCTGCCGTGCTTTCACATGACTGCACTTAAATAGACCAAATGCAGGGACAAAACCACAAATTGTTTTAATGAAATATTCACTTCAGTCCTATACAGACCTTCAAGTTCACTTAAATTTAAACAAACCGTTTTATGCCAGCAAGTAAACTCCATAACACGAATGGTTCAGTTTCTCACTTATAAACTGAAATAAACTGTCTGTGTTTTATTGTCAGGGACTCAAAACCACATTCAGAGACCAGCTTCTAACATGACACCACACACCTGCAATCCTTGCAGCTCTGTCACGCCAAACACACACACACTTTACTAAACGTTATACACTTGCTGTCACGCAAAGAGTTAGCAACACACTCAAAAACAGAATTAGGTTTCACACTTCATAGTGATAAAATGCTTTTCGCACTTGCAGATGTAAACACATATCCACTCAACAACAAACACAACTACTCATTGTATCAAATTACACACTTGGAACAAAGATAACAAAAACAAACCTAAGTGGGAGGAAAGAGAAAATTTAAGGAATTCATTAAGAGAAAAAGAGAGGGAAATGCTGGGTGCAGTGTATAGCATGAATCAAACAAGGCATAAAACAGGTGCGTTTTCTCTCATAACAGCTCTGAAAAAAGGTGTCTTTGGGATGTAATCAAATATGAAATACTTTTCACACACATTGAAACACCGGTGCTGCTATATGAGCCAAAGCCTCTGTGATAATGACCGCGTAGACTCGGCTGCTGTATCATTTCTCTCGGCTGTTAGCTCAGCGGTGCGCTAACTTCTTACCGGCATTTTATGAGCCAAAGCTGAAATGGTGTAGTAATCATAGCATCTGGTGGTGGTTAAAGATCTGGGCTGGTAATCCAAACTATAGAAGTGATGATTTATCAGCTGGAGAGTGGTGTCAATTGCTGACACGACCTCTGTGAACTCTGTGAGACCTTGTCAAGGCACTCAGTCCCATTTATCATCAGTAAAATAAATGGTAAGTGTGCTGCATGTCACTTTGGAAACAGCTAAATAACCAAAACACTACCAAAACCGTAACTACTAAATGGCAAGTATTGAAATAATATACTATTTTGTATAAATGAATGAAGAACAATACATGAAATCACTTTTTAAAATGTTTGATGTGAATTTAGGCAGCACATTATTATAATGTGGTTTCAAAAATAAATGTTTATTTTAAAATAATAGTGCTATTATATTAGTAAAGATTAAATTTAACACTGTGTAACGTAAACATAGATGAACTGAGTCGCACAATTAAATTAAATAATTTTATTAAAATTCAATATATATATATGTATATTTATTTATATATTTTTTCCAAATATAAACATGTGTATACAGTATATCTATGTATATATATATATATATATATTTATAAAGTCTTCAAAAGAAAAAGTTTTTGTATTAAATGGATTTTTTATAGACATAATATATATATATATATATATATAAATCAATATCAATCAATACTGATAAATATAATTAATCTCTATATGTCAGTACTGATACACATTGCAAAACTTCTTTAAAATCTGTTGTAATTTAACTCCAAAATGTTTTATTTGCAAAATAATACCCAGACAGCCAAACAAATTCTTGAAATACTTGATGGCTTAGTTGGTATTTAAAGCAAAAAGATAAGCACAATGTTGATCAAGTGCTGGATCCTATCTACACACTAGACAGATGATAAATAGATGACTTTGAACTTCTTGTGTTGAGAAAAAGATCATGACACCTGAATTTAAAAAGAGATAAACCACATGCACACCTGCGCACACACACTGTATCACATACAGAAGGCCTGAACTTAAAGTTATCAGATGGCCGCTTGGGCTAAACACAGCAGAAGGAGAATAATAAGTTCAACTGTCACAAAGAGAGAGAGGTGGCGACTTTTGCAGGCCCAGAATCAAACTGCCAACCATTTAATATTGCCTCTTTCTATTAGTCTTCGATTACATTTCTAAAAAGGAGAAAGCTTGGTTGACATGCCCTTTAAATGTCAGTTTTAGGCCTGCTCATATGTTCAGCCTGCTGGAAATCATTTCGTCTTGGAATGGTAGGGAAATGAGTAAGCACAGGGCCGAAACTCTATCTGACTGCAGCGGTTTGGAGCCGCACACAGTGCCAAACTGCTAAATTCATATTTATTTGAGTTTATGACTGTGGAAGCAGTCAAGGTTTTTGAATATATCCAGGGATATTCCAAGACATTTTGGTCTCTTAACAGAAATGTGGTCAGCATCATACATCAGGACATAATTTATTTCAAGACAATTCATCAAAGTAAAAGGTTTTGTTGTTTAAAAATGAAGTAGATCTGTGTTTCGTGTGTGGTTTATTTGACTGGATTTACCAAGACCTTTTAGTTTTAAAATGGATGATTTTACAAAAGTATGGTTTACATATGACAACTCTAGGCCTGGGACAATGGAGGTTTTTTAAAGCATAGATGAGTTTAGCTGTATAAGACGTTTTATAATGCATAAATGAACAGCGACCCTATACACCCAAAAATGAACATTCTGTTATTGACTCACTTTCACGTTGTTCCAAACCTGTATTACCGTCTTTCTTCAAAAGAGGATATGCTGTGTGCTGATAAATAAAAATAAAACTTTAAATATCGGTACTGCTGTGCAATGCGTCATTATTTCAAAGACAATATTGTATTTTTTCTGCTGTGCAAAAATGAATATCGTTTACTTACCATCATGTTTGTGACTATCTTTTTTCTACAAAAGAAGATATTTTGATGCCTCAGCGTTTCTTTGTAAGTACACTGAAAGCCAATGGGGTCCAATGTTGTTTTGGACTCCCATATTCTTCAAAATATCTTATTTGTTGTGGAAATTTAAGTTATGGTTACCAAGAACCCAACGGTAACACATGCCTAGACTGTCTCCATGGAAGACTATATAATCATTTGTGTATGTATGCGTATTTGTGTGCGTGTGTTTATAGGCACACACCACAAGTCGCACAGGCTTGCTTGCCTGCCCCATGAACCCAGAAAATTACACACACCATCAGTGCACAAGAGAATGTTTTGGATTCACTCGAAGAAAAAATATCCCAAAGGCTTTATGTAGGTGTGGTTCAAAAGACAGTTAAATGATTATCACTCACCTTAGGGCACATTAGGAACTTACGAAACTTCATGACCTTTCACTGTGCCTTCACCTCTGCTGAGAGAATAAAAAAAGATTTGTTCAGTTGAATGTTTTAGACAGGTGTTACCTATTTTTTTCCATATACTCTGACCTGTGTGATCTTTGTGGTGCTTCTCACCTCTGTTCATACCGTTTTAGGTATACGTGGATGGCCCTCATCCAAGCTCATCATAAATGCGTAAAACTTCCCCATTCTTTCAAAAGTCAGCAACCGCCACAAGCAAATTGTTTCATTAAAGATGTAAACTCAGTTTACAAAGAGTGATCATGAGTGACACGTTGATGTCAGGTATTGGGTGCGTCAGAATCAGGTGTGACATTCCACATACCGTGGCGAGGCCACCTTGCCAATTTCACAGTTCAAATGAATTAGCAGGCATGTTCTCTTTGTCTAGCCGTGTATTTATGTCTGTAAACAATGAATAAGCAGAATGGGGAACTCAACTTGGATGCAAGTCCAGCTATAACTGCTTATCCTATTCGTTAAAGAATATTTTGTTTAGGTTTTTTCTGATGGTAGAATCAAAGGTCATGATAAGTCAAAGACATTGCAATCACCATCAAAAAAAAAAAAAAAGGCAACATCACAAATACAGCCAAACTTCTATGTTCACATTTATTTATTGATCATTGTGAGGACATAATATAATAGAAATACTTTTGAATCACATTATGAATGGTTCCCACAATTACACCTTTTTCTATCCTTGATTTTTGAGTTATTTAAATGGTAGGCTACATTCAAATACATAAATAGTTTATATATATGTAGTGTAATATAAAACATCGAGAACCATAAAATATGTCACAAGTCGTTTTTGGTTCTTAAAATGTGTCCCTTATGCAGTATGGGCAAACTACACACACACACAATGGTTTCATTATAATTGAGAGTATATTTCACATGCCACTGAGTTTCCATCTACAGGTTGATGATGCACAAGAACCAACTTGAACTTAAACCTCACACCAACCTGTTGAAATGATTAAATTTAAAGGAAAGCACTGACTTAATAAATAGCAATTTGCAAACTTAGAGCCACTTCAAACATACGCAGTATTGATTTTGACCTTACGACTCCAAACCTCACACAGTTACGGGGGCAGGTGAGCATCTCTAAACCCTTAACTCGCGTGAATGCGCTTGTGATTGATAGGTCTACACTCTAAGCCCCGCCCTCGTGGGCCGTCCCTACCGAGCGATTATATTAACGGCAGCCGGTGCAGTCTGTTCTCCCATGAGGAGTTTTTAACGGATAGGAAGTGATAACTCTTGTTTCTTTAATAGACTTTGACACTGACTAAGACTGAGCACTCCCGAAAGCGTTGCTCAAAACAAATACTCTCTGAGCTACTCAGCTACTATAAAGTGACAGAGGCGCCTTACAATGAAGTTGGAGGTTTTCTCCGCGAGTCGCCTTGTGGACAAGCCGCTGGACCTGTGCAGTGACATGGATGTGAACGTGGCTTCACCGCTGTCCACGGAGGAGGAATTGGGCTCGGATGGAGACTGTTCAGCCAACAGCCCAGGACCAAGTGCCCCCGTTTCGGACGGGAAGGCGAAACCATATACGCGTAGACCTAAACCACCATACTCCTACATCGCGCTCATTGCTATGGCCATACGCGATTCCAACACCGGCCGCCTCACACTTGCTGAAATAAACGAGTACTTAATGAAAAAATTCCCGTTCTTTCGGGGCAGCTACACTGGGTGGCGCAACTCCGTACGGCATAACTTGTCATTAAACGACTGCTTTTTAAAAGTGCTGCGAGATCCCTCGCGTCCGTGGGGAAAAGACAACTACTGGATGTTGAACCCACACAGTGAATACACTTTCGCAGACGGCGTTTTCCGCCGGAGGAGGAAGCGCATCAGCAAGAAGATCCTGAGCACTTCGGAATCTCAAGAGTGCGCGCCCGCGGATGACAGCCGGCTCCCGGCGCGCGACGAAACCTCGAAGTTCTCCAGTTCCTTCGCCATTGACAGCATCCTCAGTAAGCCGTTTACGCGGAGGGAGCAAAGCACAGAGGACACGTGTTTTGGTACCAGGCTAATGTTGTCAGCGGCTCCGCACTTTCTGCCAGTGGTCATGGGCTATCCGCCGCAGACAGGATTCCAGGTCAGTTCTGAGGTGTCGAGTGCCTTTCCGATCTACAGGTGTAATACGGCAGACATTACTAACATCAGTCGAATGCCGGACATACCGAATTCCCTTCCGGGTTTGGCACACTCCCACACTACTTTACAAGAGACTGGATTTCACCCCTTCAGAATAGACTCTCTGCTGTCATGAAAGGACAAGTGAACAAGCCCATTTGCTGACATTCGCACGCTTAAACGCAATTTCTTTGGTGTTTGACACACCAGTCATGAGCACTTTCCTCTGTTAAATGGTGTGTTTTAGGCCTATGTGTATGTTCGTGATTTAAGTCCATGCATGCACAATCCTTACTGCAGTGCTGCATGTCTGCTGTTTAGATGTCTTCTTAGATGCATCAATGTCGCGCCAGTGCAGTGTTTACTGATTCCATTTTCATTTCTTGTAAACGATGGCATAACCATGCCAGTAATTATGGACAGATTATGTATTTAAATGTAGTCTACTTCTTTGAAAAACTGTGTTGGGTTACACTTGTACCGTGTTTTACGTCTGTGTAAATATGATGGTTTATTTAGAGCTGTGCTCAGTTGGACAACATATGCAGTTGTACTTTCGTTAATAAAAGAAAATATGACCGAGAATAACATTTTCATTCATTATTCATTCGTATTCTTACTTTGAGTGACACTTAGGTCACGAGATCCTGTTTCCATCACTGTTTTTTCTTACAATGATTCTGGTTTAGAGATATGTGTTACCAAGGCAAAAGCAGTGACGAAAACACTGAAAATGAAAATGTTGATGGATGTACAACTTCTAAGCATTAAACAGTGACAAAACACATAATCACGATATATATAACAGCCAACAAAAATCACTGTCGCTTGAGATTGTTACCATAGCAACCGTACATAGCCCATTCGCCTATTTTCCTGTAGGGTAAGTAGCCTATAGACGAAACACAGAGTAATTATTATCCTTAGGCATCACTTTTTGATTTACATACATATATATTATTTACCATTTTTATTATTTATTCACATAATCACATTTAACCAGTCTTGGGGATAGAATTCCTATACAAATTAGCAGTTGACCCCTTGTATAATTCGCAAACTGCTTACATTTATCATAAAGAGAAGTATACAAAACGTCCTCATAACGTGAAATTACAAAGTCTTTTTCACTGACTCAGGAAACTCGTGATTCTAACACAGTTTCTCTTCAAATGATTGCAGAAAATTCAACACATATGCCATGAGTCACTGAAGCTGCAGCCACGCATGCACGCGCCAAATAAACGTCGAATGTTGTCAAAGTTGAAATTAATGGAAACGACACTTGGCAAACAAGTCAACTCAGTCCAATGAAGCATTCAAGTTCCTAAAAGAAAAAAAAATCAGTGTCCAGTTTATCCAGAAATATTTCTATATTTCAGTTCATTGTAAGCCTAAAGTTTATGTTATCAATAATTAATATCGCTATATCATTAATATTTATATAATAGCCTATAATAATAAATGAATCGGCCTATCTATAATTTCGGTATAGGCACTATTTTTTATTGAGTGATTGAATTATAAATTGAATATAGTTATACCTTTATAATCGAATATAATACAGAGCATTTCAAAATTGCGTTGAATTTTGCCTTTCAAAATAAAAACTACTCTAGTCGGGAGATGACAGAAATGAATTAATCAGCATATATGCTGATATAAAAGCGCATACATGATCGGTTACAGCCTACTGCAGCAATCTCACCCCTGCTGAGATCCACGACAATATGACACCCACTTGGACAGCAAGAAATAAATCATTAGAAAGAGATATAACAATATGAACCGTTTGTAGATTTCTTATTAACGCACATTTTATTTTGTAAATTGTGAGTATTTTTTTTATCACGACATTTTTAATTTTTTTTATTTTGCTCGTCTTAAACATGACCATATTTTTCGCTGTCCGCGGTACTGAAGCAGGCCCGTCGTTTCCTTTTCAATTACAGTCTTTAGTCACGCCATCTCTTTGGGTTGACAGCCCTGTAATTTTTAGGTCAGGGAACGGTCCTGATGAAGAGCAAACCATCTCTTTGTGGACTTGTCTTGCTTCACTTATATCAATTTTTATGTAAACTACTCCCCAGTGAAAGAACGAATACATTTGTTTATTTGATTAGGCCTAATTAATGAAGGATACGTTCTTTTATTAAGCGCCAAAACAAATCCACAATCAGCATAAATTAAAATTAATAAAGGTTGAAAGAATTCGAAACGTTCGAGGATGGTCGCATTTTATTGCACTATAACGTTTAAAGGAAGCTCACAAATTGATTTACTTTTTGTCGTCATGGCATGTATAAACAGCAAGCAATGCACTGTCTTGCAGTCAACTTTTAAAAGATTGCTTTTTTTAAATGCTCGCCATTTAAGTGCGATGCTGCAACCTGCAGGTGAACTCGCGGAATGACACACCTGTCTATGTAAAAACCGTTAGCTGACAACTCACTTCAGCTGCATTCGTAGCGCTGATTTGGTAACGTGGCTTATTTGGAAACCACGTTAAATAAACATATAGATCAATGGAGTGGTTATCTACAGAGATAAATTCAAGACAAAAAGAGCATGTTTAAACCAAATTAATAACACTTGACAATATACGAAAAGAAGTATGCATTACAATGTAGCCTATACCAAGTCAAATACATTCCTTCCGGTCTCCAAACTACCAAATAACCGCGCAGTAAAATGCTTTCAAACAAGGATTTTGTTTTTAGGCTACATCAATTTGCGCCAAATAACAGCAAGCATCAAATAAACATAATCTTGCAAATCTCATGAGTTGAATCTTTCTTTGTGTAAAGCTAATGGATTAAATAATAGGCCTACATTCTTCAACGGAGCAATATGAGACCTGAACGCTATAATAATTAGAAAATAAAATATCATGCATCATTATTCGGTTATAATCTCTAATAACTAGTCAGTTAATTAATATTATCACTGTTCTAAAAGTTTTCAAATGTAAGCGTCCTTTTTCTCTAATAATTTAAAGTACATTTTATCCTAGAATATTTCTGTAGCCCATGTTGTAACATTGTGTCAGGTGTGAGTCTGCCTTTTTACATTTTTCTGATAGCCTATACTTCTCATCAGGCATAAAATGGCCTCGGATCAAGGGTTGACTGGAGCCTTTGATGCGTATAGTTTGACAATGAATAAGTCATAAACCTTGTTTACAGTGCCTCAATTAGGTCTGTAATGAAAATAGATCAGTGCGTGTATGTGCGCAGGGGAGCGCGATGCTTTCTTACGCACATACACTCATAGCGATGGCCTGTGTTCAAAGTCTCGTGCAGAGCTCGGTTTCCTCTAGAGCAGCCGCGGGTATCCGGGACTCGGCGGGGGTCAGGCGCTCAGCGGGCGGGGGAAACCCGCCGAAATACTGCTTATATAGCGCGGGAACATGTTTTTATCCACATCCTCACGGTAAGCTAAAACTAGGGGATTGTTGATTCGCTTTGTTCAAAAGAACACTTGAAAGAGTTGGGTGATTAAAAAGGGAGGGGAAAAAAGAGAGCGCGAGAGATAACATATCCCGTGCCATTTATGAAAAAAAGCCAGGAACCATAATGCTCTATTTGTTGTCTATAAATATAACGCTATTTATAATACCATAAATAATAATATAATAAACCGTAAACAAATAATATGGATCATTAAATCACAATATGAATTACAAATATAAAAACGCAGAGGCAAATTTTACATTTCGAGTAAAAATATTCTGTTGATCAACTTCAATCAGTCAGTAATATATATATATATATATATATATATATATATTTCTTTTTTTGCCAGTAGATGTAGACCTAGTCAAAAGTTTTTGAACAGCAAGATTTTTAATGAATTCTCTTTTGCTCACTAAGCCTGCATTTATTTGATCCAAAACGCTGCAAAACAGTAAAATTGAGAAATATTTTTGATATTTTAAATAACTGCTTTCCATTTGAATTTATTTTAAAATGTAATTTATGCCTGTGATCTCAAAGCTGAATTTTAGCATCATTACTCCAGTCAAATTATCCTTCAGAAATCATTCTAATATTCTGATTTGCTGCTCAAAAAAACTTTTAAGATAATTTTTTTATGTAGAAAACAGCTATATAGAATTGTTTAGGTTTCTTTGATGAAAAGACAATTCAGAAGAACAGCATTTAGGCCTATCTGAAACTAAAATTTGTAAAATTATACAAATCTTTATCATCGATCAATTTAATGCATCCTTGCTAACTAAAAGGTATTCATTTCTATAATTTCATAATTTAATAATAAATAATGATTTAAACACTGGCTGCAAGCTTTAGAATTATTTCGTGCATAATGTTACAAACGCTTTTTATTTAAGATACATGCTGATCTTTGGATCATTCTATTCATCAAATAATCCTGAAAAAAGATACTCAACTTAAATACAATAAGAATAATAAGAATAATAATAATGCATTTTTCTTGAACAGCAAATCAGCATATTAGAATGATTTCTAAAGGATCATGCGACACTGAAGACTGGAGTAATGATGCTGAAAATGTATCATTGTCATCACAGGAATTAATTACATTTTAGTTCTTTCAAATAGTAAAACATTTCACAATATTAACGCTTTTGCTGTATTTTGGGTCAGAAAATGCAGGCAGAAGAACATAAAAATCTTCCTGTCCAAAAACTTTTACTGGTAGTGTATATGTGTGTGGTCTGTCTATTTTAAGCAATGTAATTTTCTATAGTCTCTTTTAAAATAAATTTTCCTTTTTAACTTAAACATTCAAACCAAAAAAAATAAGAGTCCGCATAACAATTATGTTTTAAAAAGTAGGCCTACCTTAGTCTTAAATATGTAGTAGCCTAACCAATGTAAGGATATATGCATCAAATGTGTTCACGTTTATATAAAAAAATTCATATTGAGGCTATACTGGTCCAAGACTGCTGTGACCCTTCTTTGCTTGCGGAAGCTGTCGACGTCCAAATGGCTAATTGGCTTTTTCTTTTGTTAATGAACGCCGGACTCAAGGGATGTGCTGTAGCCCGGGGCCTGTAAGCTGATCCTGGAGCGCTGTGTGTGGTATCCAGACCTCTCGACAGAGACAGCCTGCTTCCACTCGAGCCAAAGTCATTCCTCTTTCTCTCTCCCTTGTCCACGTCTGTCTCTCGCTGATCACTGTCTCCCTCATTTGATGGTATGGTTTATTTATTTTAGCCCTGCTGGCTTTATTAAGGCCTCTCACGCTCATTGAGTTCTTGTTCGTATTGACATCCCTCCAAGTCCATTAGATGAACCCATCCAATCAGAATTGGAGTTGCAAATGCGAATTTCACAACGTAAACACTGGGATTAGCCCTCAACTCACTCGATAAGATAAGATAATCTTTATTAAAAAAAAATCATAATTCTACTCAACTTTATTCTCATAAAGCCTGCAACTCTAACTGACTCACTCAGGCGAAATGGCCAAAGCATATTTTATAAACAAGTCAAAAGAATAAGCAAGCTTGAGCCAGAAAGTTGATGATAATGATGAGAGACGCGATGTTTGTGGTCTCATAGTGATCGATTGAGGGTCAGTTGATTTTGGTGGACAGTGCGTGAGGCTCTAGAGAGAGAGAAAGAGTTGAGTTTGTAGGGGTCTAGGGGTTTGAGGGGGTGGGTGAGGCGGGAAAGGAGGAGCAATTAGAAGAGAGAAAGCCGGGGAGAGTTATTGAGTGATTGGCTGTCGAGTTTTGTTTAGTTGAGGCGCTGCACGAACTCAGTCTTTCCATTTCTTCCTCAAAAACGGACTACAGCCGCCAGGATCAGAACGGAGCTCGTGGCAGAAAAAGAACCGTTTCAAAACGTTAATAAGGACCACGGTTACGCACGTTGCTTGGATATTTTCCCTAACCAAAAACAGGATTTTGATCACAACCTTAAATCCAGCAAAAGAAGAGCGTTAAGTCTACACATGAAACCTTGTTGAATTAGCACAAGAGTGGCGTTTATTCTCGGAACCTGTGTTTTCTTGAACCTCGTTACTGGTTATCGAATATCTCAATCTTTAGGGCTTTGCTTTAGCTTTTTCTTCTATCAACGTCATCGTCTGTCAGCCAGTTGTGTTCGTACGTCAGCGCGGGACAGATGACGACTGAGAGCTCCCACGGAACACTGCGCTCGACGCCCCCGATCAGGACCAGTCCGGCGCCCAACACGCTGCATCCAGGACTGATGAACTCGACAGGTAACTTGGAAGACCATGGCACGGTGTCTAAGACTAAAAAGACTAACTCAGGACTGCGACGCCCGGAGAAACCGCCCTACTCTTACATTGCACTCATTGTGATGGCAATTCAGAGCGCGCCGACAAAGCGCCTGACATTGAGTGAGATTTACCAGTTCTTACAAACACGCTTCCCTTTTTTCCGAGGCTCGTATCAGGGCTGGAAAAACTCTGTTCGGCACAACTTGTCTCTGAATGAGTGCTTCATTAAATTACCAAAAGGTCTTGGGCGGCCGGGGAAAGGACATTACTGGACTATAGACCCCACCAGTGAGTTTATGTTCGAGGAAGGGTCATTTCGGCGAAGACCACGAGGATTTAGGAGAAAATGTCAGGCTATGAAACCCATGTACAGAATGATGAACGGCCTAGGGTTCGGTTCCGCCATTTTACCCCAGAGCTTCGATTACCAAGCTCCCACCGGAGCACTTGCGTGCCATGGCACTGGCTATAACCTGGACCTCTCTGGTAATGGTTATGAGTCAATAAACAGCGGGCACCATGGCCACATGTCCCCCAGCTCGAGACATGGTTATATGGCTAGCTGTCCAGTGCCTGGGAACGGAGACTATGGCGCAGAGAGCAACACCAGCCCAGTCGCGTCTTCCCCTGCAATAGCGGGCGCGCTTGAGGGTCACTCGCCGTATTCAGAGGGAACAGCACTGTGGGCCTCTTCTTCAAATTCTCCATACCTAAAACAGCAGACTACAGTCTCGAGCAATTCGCCGTCCACGGGACAGCATCCAGGAATATTCACCTACTCCCTGGAACAGGGTTACATACAGCCAAGTGCGAGAGACAACACAGACATGTCAGGTAAAAACAATTAACGTAGCCTACATATAATCTCTGAAACATTTAGATGGCATTACTTTGAAATACACGTGTTGTAGCTATACGTGTAAAATGTAGGCCTATAAACTATTTAGGCTATAGAAAAAAATATCTAATCTAAAAAAACTACTTTGAAATTCCAAAGTATGATAAAAAAAAAGAATGATCTCAAAATGTCAAAATTATAACGTTTGTAACCCCCTCAGGCTTAAGGTAACTATATAAAAATGTTTTGAATTGATATCTGTTAAATTAATCTTATTGCAACTTTGTGAGCATGACTCAAAAGCGTTGACATCTGTTGCAATTGAAAGATTTTTTTAGGCCTCCGTTCGTCCACGAACAGTTTGGGTGCGAGACAAATGCATTTATAATGTATACTAATAATAAAAATGTCAGTAATAAGAGTTATTATTATTATCATTATCAGAAAGGGGTTAATAATTTAACTTTTATGTAAATGTAAAATATATTCTAATTGCCTAAATACAAAAATGTATGAAGCTCATGCAATATAAGGCATTTTAAAAACAGTACAATCGAAAAATTTAATTTTTTTATTGAATATTGTTGAAAAACATTTTGTATACTTAAAAATAAAATGGCAAAAAAAATATATTTTGTTACAAAATATTTAGGCCTACAAATTTAAATAAAGCGACAGGGATATTTAAGGCTACTCTCAAATATGGGTGTAAAATTGTATAGCCAAGTGTGAGCTGATAAATAAATTTAAAAAGCAACAACACAATTTTATGTAATGGTCATGATGTATATTTATCTCACTGTGTATATATCTATCCTCAGTTGGTATATCGCGCTATCCGACACACTCATCCCCAGTCGGAGAACGGAAGGACTTCATGCTGAATTTTAACGGAATTACCTCTTTCCATCCGTCTGCTGGTGGATATTATCATCACCATCATCATCACCATCACCATCATCAGAGTATGCATCAAGACGTCAAACCTTGCGTGATGTAGTCCGCTTGTTGCGGAGCAAGTTGCACAAATATAAGCACTTGGGATAGCTGTGAGGTAAAGACAATTAATGAAGGATTAATAATTGTGCACTCACGAGATGCTTGGAAATGTATTTTTGAAAACCAGCGAAAAAGGCCCCTGACGACATGACTTG
Organism: Enteromius mattozi; assembly: GCA_032359235.1. NCBI lineage: Eukaryota > Metazoa > Chordata > Actinopteri > Cypriniformes > Cyprinidae > Enteromius > Enteromius mattozi. Next base: position 11,025,550 of record JAUMHE010000075.1, read on the forward strand.
ACCTCACTGCACCGAGCGCATATAAATCAGTTAAACTCATGCAGTCATGGACTTTATACCTTGTGGTTACATTTCAATAGAGTTTGAATTAAGCACATATAAGTATATTTCACTTAATCTGTACAGTGCAATGATGTTAGCAATAAAACATTTCAAAGGAAAGTAGTGTGTTTTTGCCTAACCTATAGGCCAAGACCCTATACCCCTCTATCTATCTATCTATCTATCTGTCTGTCTGTCTGTCTTTTAAGTCGAAAGTCCAAATATGTGTTTTTCCCCATCAGTGTTTTTTATGTTGAATACAATATATTTTAAACCCCCCAACATCAGAATAATTGTTGTAAATTCTGCCGTCCAAACCGAAAATTGTCATATTTTTGTAATAGCGGTTGTGCAAACAAGGGAACAATATACAAGTCAGTTTAATAATTAAGGCATAGCCTATTTTAACCGAGGTTTAAAGATATAAGCTGTTTTAAGTAAGTTGTAATCACATTGCTATTATTAGTTTTACTAGCCTATTATTTTAATGTAGATTTCCAGGCCTGCATTTTTTGCAGTTTCATTAATCGTTTCGTGTTTTATACTTTCATAAAAACCACAATCCAGTCCATTTAAATGCAGTTAAAAGTCAGTTTAGCCTATCTTTTAGAAAAGTTCAATTGCAATTTTGTTGCCGGAACGTTATGCCTTCACGGAAATTTGACTATTATAATAATAATAATAATAATATTTACAATAACAATAAATGCATTCCCCCTTGAAATAGCCTATTTACTGGAGTAAAATTGTGTTACAACTAGCCCCGGTCTTCCTAGTTGACTATTAACATTTATTTTGGTTATCCTAAAAATGATAGATGCGTCAGGAAAAAGATCAAATGAAAACGGTTGTAAATAATGAGAAAAGTGTACTTGTGTAATTCAAAATAAAGAAATTAGGCAAATGATTATTACACTATTTACATTTAGCCTAATCTATCTTTTTTTTTTATTAATCGCCAGTTTGGCCAACATGACAAATTACAGGGTTTATGCTATTTGAACACTTTAGGATGTTTTAGTGACATTGTAAAAACTCTTAAATAACTTTCCAGCCGCAACGCATCGAACACAGGCTATTTTATATTTCTAAGCTATGCTATATCCAGCAGCGTTCCTGGAAATTTGACCCGTACGAATAGGTAACGAAAGATAAAACCAAAAAATATATATTTTTTTCTTTATCTTGAAAAGTGCACATGTGTCACTGTAAGAAAAAAAAAGTTCACCTTATTTTACAAAATGATTCGTGATTGTTGGTGGCGCAGGCGGTGGAGCTTTTAGACGGTCATCTACCGCCATCTAGTGGTCACTTAATGTACCTTCACGCGACGCCTGAGAAATAAACTCGATGATTGCCAGTTTTCCTCCTGATTTTATAAACAAAGCGGCATACCTGAGCGAATATTTGGAAAGTATTACAATAAGACATTTATAGCTACTAATAAACACGGATTATACTCATCTAGCCTACATCAGTCGCACCCTTCTCCAAAACACAGTTATCTTCCAAAAAACACAAAGCTTTATTATTAAAGCATATTGAAGGTATTTATATAGACAATTAAAATTACATGGGAACGACCATATAAACACAGTTCGCAAACTATAGGGCAATAAAAATAAAAACGTTCGCATGACAATGTTGCCAATCACAATATTAAATCTTGGGATAAATATGACTGGGGACGACAGCTACATGGTGCACAAAATATGCACAAGGTGGTGCACAAGAATATGCTGATCTTATTTAAAAAATAGAATCATCATTGTATATTAATAATTAGTATATTTAACAAAAAAAAAAAAGGGATGTAGATTCCAGATGTGAAGCATCTCTGGCCACTCGCTAAAAAAAGAAATGCACTGATGCAACATTATATTTGACCTTATCTGAACTGAAAAAAGAAAAATGGCTAAAGGATAACTGGCACAGTCGGGTGGCACAACCATAATTTTAAATGAGAAAAACCAAATGATTGCTGAATACATTTAGTCTTAAAAGTTTCATTCTCTTTTTCCTACATGTCATGAAAACTGTGCACCAGATGTGTTTCTGTATAGAGTTCACTGTTGACTGACTGTTAAACAAAGACACGTTTAAAGTATGTCGCTGTAAATCATGTCTTCAAGCAAAACTTAAATCTAAGTAACCAGTTCTCAGTGTTATTTCTTGGCGTACCAGTGCATTTCTAGATGCAGATTTGCATTTCCTAAATTATAAACAATTAAACAAAACTTACATATTTTATTAGACATTCTGAGATGCATGTAGAACATTTGATCTGATGCACAAGATAAAAATGTTGATGAAAAGAAACCATTATCTGGGATCTCTCTCAGTGGAGCAACTATAGTTGATTCAAGAGCAGAATGACTTTCATTAAAGACTTGACTTGCAGCATTGTGAGTCAGGGCATGTGTTTTAGCTCTAGGATTGCATATTTTGTTCACTGACCTCATACAAGACACAATCTTGTATTGTAGTGGTGAGTAGAAAAAAGCTAAAATGATGGCAAACCAGCAATGTTTTTACTACTTTTCAATTTAAAAAAAATCATAATAGTGCTAAAGTAACAGTAAAATCCAAGGAAAATCTTTTCCCCTTTATTCAGTGTGTGCTTTTTATACTTGGCTTGCCTTCATTAATAAAAGTGGTGCAAGGGTTCCCCCTAGCGGCCAAAGCTGAAATAGTGATTTTTGTTTTGTTTTGTTGGGTTTATATATATATATATATATATATATAGTATTTTTGAATTGCACTGGTTATTAAATTATAGTTTTGATATGTCTTTGATTCTTATTTTTTAGTTTTATTATTTTATTTTGTTTACTAATGCAATCTATAGCTAGATATAGGATGATACACCTTTAAAAAAAAATAAACATGTACCTCCTTAGATTTTGAATGCAAAAGAAAGCATAGTGTTTTGGTAATTATTCTGCATTATTATTGTAGGTTAAAAAAAAGGTTGTCTAAATTTGAAGAATCTGCAATCATACACACTGTGTTTTTGTGTGTGTATATGGTAACAATCCCACATTTCAAACTGGTTCACCATGCATCTAGTTTGGCTCACAATTGTTGTTTAGCCCAGAAAGTTAAAGTGCTCTCAGAGGAAGAAAAGGACTGCTGGCCTCTTCAGAGAGGCATACTCTGGTATGTCCTTCTTCCTCAGAAGAGGAACCTTAAGTGTTGGGGGCTGCTCTTTTCTCTCTCTCTCTCTCTCTGACTCCTTCTCTCTCTCTGGGTGTGCTAGCTTGCAGGGTTGAGAGGGCAAGTGCTGACCAGCCCTCTTTCTCTGCCTGTTACTAGGTCGTGGAGCGGGCCCCCTCCCCGCACTCATACCTCTTTCTCCGGCACCTTCCCATCCTCTGCCACCAGGGAGAGGGTAATTTAAGCCCTGCTTGATATATCCAATTCATCACTGTCCCACAGACCCGCTTCAAAATTAAAGTCTGATCTACAAAGTTAAAGCAGGTTGAGATAAAAATTGGCATAGGTCAGAGAAGGAGGGAGCAGTCAAAACACGTGGTGCTTTTTCATCTCTTTTGATTTATGCTTTCAAGGAGAGCAGCGGAAAAATTAAAACATTACCCAGTTCTATCAGCTGTGGCTTGTGTTGTGGTCATCAAAGCCAAAACTGTAGAATCAGGTGCAGGTTAGATTTGAAGAAATGTGTTACTTCAGAGGTTTGATGTTAAGGTCAATGACAAATAAGAGAATCCACAATAATGTATTTGTAAAAATGTAGTTTAAAGGTATATTTCACCAAAACTTTAAATTGTCATTTGCTTACCCTCATTTCTTTATTTCTTCTGTGGAATTTTGTAAAAAAATATATTTTTTATGTCCATACAGCGAAACCTTCTTCAAACTATCTTCTGTGTTTAGGCATGCAGGTTTGAATCAATAGGAGGGTAAGTAAATGATGACAAAATGTAAATTTTTAGATGAAATATTCCTTAACGTGTCTATTTCTAGAATGCTGGTTATATTTGGTTTTCAAAAAGGAAAACCATTTTCAATTTTATTCTAAAAAATATATGTGGTGCAATTAAGTAAACTTTTTTTAACCCAAGAAAGTTGTTAAATTAATGTTTTTGTCTAAAAGCATTTACTTTTTTTAATCTTATGATTTAACTTATTTTTCATCTTATTTTAAAATAGCATGAAATATGAATTCACAAATAGGCTTTCATTACATTTTTGGGAAGTTTTATGCACCACAATGTCAAATTATGTGATGTTTTAAAATGCAAAAATGTTTAATGCATAAAATGCTCAACACAAAGGTGTATTAAACACACTATGTAGGAATATCTGATTAAATAAATGATAAATGAGTAGACCATTACAGTCTATTCTTCCTTTTTTTTAATTCACAACAATTAGGCTACCTATCAAAGAAATCAGTTCAAATGACATGTTTAAGCTCAATAGTTTCCTAGTTTGATCTTAGCGCCAGCATTGACCGTATGCAGTGTTTTGATCTTGAAAGCATTTTCTGCGGATTATCGTTGTCGAAACAGACAGCGATTGATGCTTCTGAGTGAGATAAAGATTTGCGATGTGTCTTTGTGCTGAAGATCTATGATGGGTGACTGTGATTACACAATGAACGAGCAGATGTGGCTGAAGAGCTTGATTATGACTGAATGTTTGACTTTGATGTAGTGGTGAAAGAATGACCAAGTAAAAGAAAATAACTTTCAATTTAATAGGCTCGTGGAACTCTGTCTGATTGGACAGAATGACGTAAAAGCAGGCATGAGTCAGTCATGATTGAAGGAACATGTGAGTGTGTGTGTGTGAGGGACATGGAGCATTTGGGGTGGAGGTACTAGTATCAGCTCACAAGAAAGACTGATTGTTGGTGTGTGAGAGTGTACATGATGAGTGTGTGAGAGGAAGCAAGTGTGTCTGTGTGTATTTGACCGTGACCGCACACATAAGATTGTGTGTGTGTGTGTGTGTGTGTGCTCAAAACGGCACGATTTCATTCATTTCATGAGTGCGTAAGCCTGCATGTGATTGCCTTGCATCTCTGTGTGCGGGACCTGATCCACGGCGCTGTATGGTAAACAGGAACGTTTTCCCTGGAAGGAGGAATTTCCCCCAGCAGCCCCCTATAGCAGTAATGGTGGTGGTAATGAGCTGCAGCTGTCAGAGCTCTTTCCGCCTCTCGTCCCTGATTCATGTTCCTGCCGCACAACATCTACAACTGGAACAAATGTTTACCCCAATGAAAACCAGACAAACACGGCCGGCCCGGCTCACAGCTCCTAACGGAATAACTAATAGCCCCGGCTCTGTTTTGGTGCTAATAATGATGCAAGCGGGCTCTGAAATGCAGACCTACAAGGTCAACAGAATTGACCATCAAACAAGGCCATCGTTATTTGAGACTCGGGCATCGCAGAGGTTTAATTGACCAAATCTTTCCGTTTTTTAAATATAATTTACCACATGTTTTGGTGCAACGGAAGGTGTTTTGGGGGCGCAGGAAGATGTTAAAGAAACGCAGGATACAGTGCAACCGTATATCGTTAGTAAAATCCAGCCGTTCCAATCAAGGCATATGTGTGTTTTTATAGAGCAGATGGAGCTTGACTCATTCTGGCTTCCTGACTGGGTTTCCTCCCAGTGTTCTGCTCCCATGAGGTTGATATTACTAGAGAGCGCAATCTATATCCATTGGAATGAGTGTCATGATTCAGGGATCGGGGTGAGTCACTGATTGTGACTGAGTTGGAGCGGGATAATCCGAAATGTGTTTTCATAACTTTTTATAACTTGCTGTCATTATACTGCTGTTTAAATATAGCTGCTGTCTTTTTACATTCCGCTTGGCCGTTTTTCCCCTTTGTGTATGACATTCTTACATCCTTTTTTATTGTGGCTGTTTTCTCTTCTTCTATTCATAATAAAGAATCGAATGCATTAAGTGATGTAGAGAGATAAAGCGCCTCGGAGTGTGTTTGTGTGTTTACCCCATGCAGCCATTAATGCTGCGGCTGTGTGCCAGCGATGACATTAATCCATTAATCACACTTTTTTTTGGTATTGGTGCAGGCCTGCTTTATTAATTAGGTGTGATGTAACGCTGATACAACCTCTCTCTGTCAGACTTCCTTCCTCATTATGCACACAAACTCCCATCAGCCACCTGTCAAAAGACCCCACCCTGGAAATCAGACTCTAGAAACTGTAATAAAAGACATGCTGACTGTGACACGAGGAGGAGATTAGAAGTTCTGGAACAAAATAATAAGGGTTTACAAACTAGTAAAGAGTGCTGGAGAGAGAAAGAAAAAAAAAAAATCAAAGCTCAGCCGCATCAGAGGCCGCATCTGGCCTAAAAGATCAACCTCTCTTCCTCTTTTCCTCTCTCTTTCTGCTGTCTTGTCAAGCGTGTGAGAGCCACTTCACTATGCTGGTGTTTATCTTACGCTGACATTCTCTGCTCCATCTATTTTTCAGCCCTCCTAAGCAGAAGCCTCACCTCGAAACACTCTAGGAGAGTTTAATAGCACAGAGAGAGAGAGAGAAAGAAAGTGAGTGAAGATGTAAGAATAAATATACTTACAATAGGGACTGCTCTAATGTTATTGATTAACAAAGATGCTCAACCATATACTGCATGTGGTCTTATTTGTTTTTTTTTTTTTAAAGCATTTTCCCCCCAACATATATAACGTAATACATGCAAACACTGTTGGCCAAAATTGGGACTATGCTCACTGGGGCTGCATTTATTTAAACAAAAATACAATAGACCAGTAATACTGTGAAATATTACTACAATTTAAAATAATAGTTTAACATGTAATTTTTTAACTGAATTTTTAGCGTCATTACTCTTGTCTTCAGTGTCACAAATAATTAATAATTATTTGAATAATTCAAATTATTTGAATTGGTGCTCAAAACATTTCTTATGTTAAAAATGTTTTATGCTGCCTAGTATTTTTATGGAAAACATAATATACTACCATTCAAGTTTAAGGTAAGCATAAAAAAATAACTAAATTAACAAATAATAATAATAATAATAATCTGCAAGTTTGCATTAAATTGTTCAAAAGCAGTCAAAACATATATGTTATCAAATTATAATACAAAAAGTCAAATAAATGCTGTTCAATCATTAAAATTCATGTATATTTATTTAAAAATATTAAATAGGAAAAGAGTTTGTTGATAATAATAGTAGAACTGTTGAGGATCTAGCCAGCATATTATAAATAATTCTGAACAATTAAATGACATTGAAGACCGAAGCATTGGCTTTAAAGCTAGTTTTAATTTTTTCCATGTGCATGTGGGAAATTGTATATATTTTTAAATAAAAAAACAAGATGCCACTCAGTAGAACTGTAATCACATGTCACAGCTGGTCCAATGTGACACATTGCTTTCAATATAAATCTGATCAGAGGACAGATTCAAATACCCACATCAGTATACACACACGCGCACACACACACACACTATCAGATGTCATCACGTTGACCCCTGGCTGACTTGGTTTACAGTGAGAGACTCAAAGTGCACCCAGAGGCTCGCCTTTACAGCCCGATGATTAGCATTCCCGTGGCTAAACTCAGACGCTAGAAGATGTGACACTTGAGAGCTGGCTACTGTATGTTTCCTGGCAGTGTAAATCAGCACTTCCACATATTATCCTTACGTCCCTCTGAGAGTTATCCAGGGCATGTTTAAAATACACAGGCACAGAATGAATCAGAGCGGAGTTTGATTAAACATGCAAATGTGATAAAAGCATGATGTGATTCCAGCACTTTGTATTTAATTAAACTCAAATATGTTCAAAATGAAACATTTCATTCACAGGAGCTATTTCCACTGGTATTGATACAAGCCAAAATGCAAACATGTGTAAGTTCTCTAAGGGGGTTTTCCGTTTTAAAATGGATATGATCTGGATATGGAGAAATTCCCCTCTCTGTGGCAGGAAGTGATGCGTATCTCACCTGATGAGAGTTGACCACTCTGCTCTAGCCATTGTAGTTTGAAACAGGGATCAGTTTGTATTAGAAAGCGTAGCAGGTGCAGGAGGAAGGGCACACAAACATTCACATGTCAAAGGTCAAATGTCACCAAGGCTAAGTAAATTCTAAAAATGAATGTCAAATGTGGCAATTAAATATTTTGTTCAGTTCTACAGTAGGAGATGGTGTGTGTCTGGGTTTGTGTGTGTGTGCACAGGAAGGTGACTAATTAAATGAGTACATTAATTACACGTTACACACAAGACACGGTGCATGATCTCTATGTGTGCGCATACGCTTCCAACAATTCAAAACCAGGAATACAATAGCAATAATACAAAATAGACTCACACTGCGCGTGTAATGACTAAATGAAATGAAGCCTGCTGGTTTTCCTGGGCTCATTGTGGCCTGTGTTCAGTTGTATTTTAGTGCTGTGTTTCCCAGCCAAATGTCATGCAAAGTGTCTGCAAAATGGTTTGATCTGAGCAAATTAATGTTGGACATAAAAGTCTAGCTTTCTCTTGGGCAGAGGCCAGGCTTTTGAGAGAGAAAGGGGAAAAGCACTTAGTTGTAAAAGCGAGTTGCGCTTTACATTTTGATTAGGTCGTTTTTCATGACTGGAGAAAAAAAAAAAATAGAAAAGCTTGTGATTTCAGGGGTTAACCTGGGGTATCTAGTCTTTGTAGTTTCACTTTGTATTTATTCGTTTCAAAAGTGTACATTTTCTGTTCAGTCATCATTGATATCTATATTGAATAACACAGAAATCATTTTGCAACTCAGTAAGGTGTTGAACTTGAAAAACAAAATTTTAACATGCATATACTAACTGTATAATCATACTAATATACATCTATAAAAACAGGCAGAAAAACAAAGCAGCCCTAGAATGGTTCTTGATACTCATATCCATAATTACAATGCTTCAGTCTGTGAGTAAAAATAAAGGCTTCCATCATAATGTCAGTCTCAGATGCTCAGACTTGGATCATGATCCACGAGCGGTCGGCTCCATGGTAACCAGTATTAAGTGGACACTATAATCATATCATTAATTCAGCTTTGTGACCTCTTTGTCTCTATTTTTAAAAGCAGGTGAGAAGGCAACAGAGCTCCACACTCTTCTGCAAAACAGCTCTCCGCTCTAACACAGCAGAGCAATTTTACACTACCGCACATCATTGGAGAAGCAGTGGGAGGTCACTTAATGCCTTTACTGAGAAAACAGACAGAGAGATTATTTTTGTTTCTTATGATATGATTAGTAGGTATGCAGCCTGCTGTGACGTGACATTTCATATTGTAATAGGGACTTTTATTTGCCTCCGTTGCTTTGTTTCTTTAATTTGGTTCTTTATTCTATATATTACTGGTCAAAAAGAAAAGTTTTTGAAAATAAGCTTGTTATGCTCAGAAAAGCTACATTTATACTACAGTAAAAAAAAACAGTAATATTGTGAAATAAAATTACAATTTAAAATAACTTTTGAATTAAATATTCATATTAAATATGAATATAAAATGTAATTTTTTCCTGTCATTATTTCAGTCTCAGTGTCACATGATCCTTCTGAAATCATTCTCATATACTGCTTTGGTGCTCAAGAAACATTTCTTATTACTATTAATGTGTTGAAAACAGTGTTTCTGTAATACATACCATTCAAAATTTTGGGAAAAGTCAGATTTGAAAATAATATAATAATAATAATTATTATTATTATTATAATTAGTAGTATTATTCAGAAAGGACGCATGATCAAACTAATCACAAAGTGACAGTAAGGACAATAATAATGTTACAAAAGATTTACTATATATTTTAAATACATAATGGCATACAACAACAGCAATAATATTTGTGCACCAATAAGAGTTAGTAAGTTAATAATAACTGTAAATTGGCATATTAAGCTTATTAAAAGAATTTCTGAGGGATCATGTGACACTAAAGACTGGAGTAATGTCTGCTATTTAGCTATTATCTCTCTCTCTCTCTCTCGTTGTTTTATTCAAACAAATGCAGCCTTGATGAATATAGAATATGAATATGAATATATTAATAGATCTTTATTGTTCTAAACTTTTTAATTTTAGTTTATATTTTTGGCTTGATAACACTATGAATCAAAACACAAACTGACATATTTTTGAAGTTATACTTTTAATTATTCTCTGCTTATCATTTTTCATCAGATAAGTGGGCATCCTGAGGAATGAAATGGATAAGACTTGTGATGTCTTGAATTCAGGTCAGTGCTAAATCACATCACGTCTACAGTCATACAGTTCATATTCAAGCATTCATCCACCTGTGCCTGCGCAAACACAAGAATCAGTCTAGTCAGACGTTCACCCAGTAACTTTTACATAAATAAGCTCATCAATGACATTATGAGAAATTACACGTGAGAAGCACCATATGCATGAAAACACAGACTCGCAAACAAAAGCACTGCACACATGCATGTGCCACTGATACACAAAGAAAGGTGTCTGTCGCTATTAATATCATTCTGTCTGCTAAGTGCACGTCTAAGTCACCTCTCATTTCCTTCTTCTCATCTGCATCCTTCTTACTCTCTTTTTTTACTCTTTCACACACAAGTAGACACATCATCTTCATCATCACCATCACTGGACACGCACACTCACGCATATCCAGAAATGGAGAGACGCTCTTTCTGAGTGAAAGAGGGAGAGATGACAAGTAAGAGGGGAGAACACAGGAAGCACATTAGTTATCGGTCTCTCCCTTTCACATCCCATTAGAGTTACACTCTTCCATCTGCTCCCTCACTCTTCTTCACCTCTAACAGTCTGCCCTGCTGCACTTTACTACAGCGGCCTACCTGACTAAATGACACTTCACACACCACACACACAGATGACCACCTGAAATATTTACAGAGCTGCAGGATGAGAAATAGAAGCAAAGATTGATGGAATAAAATTGAGAGAGAAAAATATATGTTTTTATATATATATACACTGCCAAAAAGTTGCAGATAAATATTATTGGGATATGTTTAAAATACAAATACAAGTCTACATTCATGTAAATATGACACAATACAAAAAAAAATAAATAAATAAAATCACATTAACTTTATTGTATTACTTGCCTTTTTTATTGCTTACAAAATTTACTAGCAATTTCTGTTTCACCACCAAATTTCCAAGTAAAAAAATTAAAATATTGTTTTTATAGTGTCATATTTACATAAATATAGTAGACTTGTACTTTTTATTTTTATTTTTATTTACATAATTTAAACCAATTAATATATTTAATAATAATATATTAAATATAATATGGTATTAGTATTCAATAATAGTATTATTAATATGTTTTATATATTGTAATAATTTCTTGCCTTATTGTTAAGTATACACTTTACTGTTAAAAAGTTTGCCATTAAAAAAAAAAAAAAGTATCTCATGCTCACCTAAGCTGCATTTATTGCATCAAAAATATAATAAAAACAGTAAATTAATTTAAAAAAGCTGTTTAAAAATACATTTAATAAATTAAATTCATTACATTGATAAAGCATTTATTTGTATTTGAATATATATATATATATATATATATATATATTTTTTTTTTTTTTTTTTCTTTTTCACAATATATACTGTATGTGTCTGTAATTGCTAAATAAATAAGTTATAAAAGTTTAAAAGTTTTT
>JAUMHE010000075.1:11037398-11051101 GCA_032359235.1 Enteromius mattozi
AATATTTCATATCTGATTACTGCTGACACAATTGTCATTTCTCATGAATGGAATAAGTGGGTCGCAATATCAAGGCTGTTAGTGTGAATAAAACAAAATACATGCTTTTATTATTACTACTGATATGTAGCCTCTGACTCTGCCGATTACAGTCTCAAAACTCTGCAAATAAAGTTGTCATGGCTCAGCAGTGAACTCTAGTGTGTATCATATTCCCAAGAAAATGAAGAAGAAAAAAAAAACAATATTTACCTCACACAGTATTAAACTGCCACAATCTATTAAAGGTGGGATGTTCGCCATTCCAGAACTTCCACCAGCAAATAAAACACACCCCTCCTTCAAACTATTGTATCTTTACCTGTCAAGCAAAATCAAACTCCTTAAGCGCTTTCTCAGCTTCACACTGATACGTTTAATAGTCGCAGCTTCCGGTTTCCCATATATGGACTGCCCTTGTGACAGCGAACGCGCAAAATGATTGACAGGCAGCAAACGTACAGAGGCTTTATGATTGGCTAAATGCGTAATTTACAAACTCTACAAACTTTACAAACTCCAAACTCTAGTTTAAACTACGGGCAAAGTTAAGCAGACTTTAGAAAGTACGCGGACGACAGCTGTGACATCAGCTCGTGAGGGGCTTCATGCACCTCTTGCTCATGAATAATGCTACTTCTGTGCAGCTGGCGATGGAACATTCCTTTTAGTGCATTAGCTGATTGCATCCCTAACCCATTCGCTGTAGCTAACCACATTGTTTGAAGAAGTTAGTGTGTGGTCTTGCCTGTTCGCGTGCAGTCTGACATCTGTGCACCAGTGCAGCGTCCCATACTAATCTTCAAACGCAAAAGGAACACCAGAGATTCATTTCTTATTGAGAGCTTCATTTGGCATAATTATGCAGACTGCTGATCATGAAATTATTATTCAGAATATAGGCTATAGACATCATAGGCATCATGTGTATATATTTACGTTAAATAATAGCCGTAAGCATGTCTATTACAAAATGTAATTTACTTTTTTTATCAAGTTATATAGGCTATAGGGGTAGTTCATATAAAAAAACAAAAAAAGCATTAAATATTGGTTAAAAAAGGTTACCTGAACCAGGTGTAAAGGTAAAAAATAAAATCTGATTAAAATGGTAAAATGGTTTCAGATTCTAAGATAGGCCTACACCTTTTTATTGTAAATTGTAACCTAAAATCTTGACTTTGGTTAAAAGAAAAAAAAATCAAGTCATTTTAAATGTTATTAAGAGACGAATTACCCAAAAACGGGTGCTTTAACTAAATGGCCACAAGGGGGCGATCAAACACAGAAACACACATTTAGCAGGTGAATTTGGCCAACCTACAGACGCGCTCCACGCTTGCTCCAGTTACACGCTCCTTACTGCACCGCGCTGAATATCTAATGATTATCCGGGCTTTAATTTGCCATGAATAAGGCAAATAAGGGAACAATACGTCCAAGTGAAAATATGAGCCAGGGCATTGCCACTAATTTGTGCATTTTAACCACAATAACATAAAGAACAAGGATTTTAATTAGCCTAAATAGCTAATAATTTGGGCAAATAACACATTTTCCAACGTGAATTAGCCTACATTTACGTTTATTCATTTATCAGTAGCTTAGGCTAAGCAAAGCATTTGGTCAATGCAATTATTTGATTAGTCATTTTTTAAAGATATAATAAGCTAATTAGCTTAGACGTCTTCTCATATAATTTGCTAAAATTATATCGCCATGGGATATAGCTATATTTATTTAAATTAACTTCAATGAAAGCAATCTGTCTCAAAAAGAAACAAAGACCTAACAGAAAAATTAAAAATAAACTGCAAACGAATAAAAACCGCTTCATCTTTGTATATTGCAATTGTGGTTGATGAAACATATCATATTAATTATTTATCATGCGTTTCATTTCTATATATTGATGTTATTGTTGTCATTGGTAATAATGAATTGATACTGATGTTTTAATTTTTCGTGTAATGATTGATTTATGTTTTAAAATGTGTTTGATTTACCTTCTCTTTTTTGCTATAGAGATTAACAACTTTACTTATTTTACTTAACTATTTTACTTTCTATTTCATATTTATGTGCAAATGACAAACAAATGTAATATTAAATACTTTACCATCCAAAATCATGTTATAAATGGTTAGCAAATATATTGCCCGTTGTCACATGAGTTATCTACACCAGTTTTCTGTAGTAGCTTTCCTTCATTTTCATAATCATGATGAAGAAAAATATGTCACAAGCGGTGCGACCTCTCAACGGAAACCTAAAGCTATTATTAACTCTGAGACGACATGTCTTAACACTTAAAGAAAATTAAAGCAGCACTGAAGTGTAAAGACACTGTCACGCATCAACAAAGAAGAGGTGCAAAGCGCAATTTGGGTGTCTTTTCGTCAGTTTAGCACTAAACATGACACGTTGCTTCATTGACACCTTTTGGCCAGCACAGATTTTGCTTTGCTCCGAGCAGTACATTTGTTTCTGAAAAACCAACACCGCTTCACTTCACCCCTCCAGCGCATCTATTAGTGCCAAATGATTGAAACGAATCCTGACACCTGAACGAAAACAGAAAAGGAGCTTCAACTCTGTAAAAATGAGACATCTTTACTAATATAAATCTGTTTTACCTCCTGTTTTTAATATTGACCATGCACTTTTATACAAAACATGCCATTTTACACCCTGCAGCAGATGTCAGCGATTCTGCTGATTCCACGTCTTAAGCAGCCTGAGGATGTGAGGAATTTCTCGTTTTCTGTCAACATTTCGATTCTTTCTGTGTGTTTGCGTCTTCCTTATGCTTAACTCAAGGGTAGACTATGCCTATACCCAGAGGGAAAAGGTCGTCGGGTACAGTCTTTCCACACACAGCTCTCGAGCGCTTATTGGTCGTGAGACGGGTTTAGGGAGGAGCGCTGAGCTCAGCCAAAAGGCAGAATTGGTAATTCGGTGAAAAAGTCCCTGTGAAGTGACGGATGCGGGAAGTTCACAGGTTTTCCCTATTCACTGCCTTCTCCACGTAAGACATTTGCTTCTCGTTCGCCTGCACAGCGTAGACCTGAAAATCCGCTTGGGAAGAAACTTTGGAAGAAAGTTCTGATACAAGACACTGAAGGAAAAGGTGGAAGTGACGAACATTGGAATGAATTTTCTTCTCGAAGTGAATTAAGACGTCTGGCTAGATTTTAACCGTCTTTATCTCTGTTCGTCCGCTGCAGGAGAGCGTTGGAGAGAGGGGTACGATGCAGGCGCGCTACCCCGTGTCTAGCCAAAGCCCTCTAGGCGTAGTGCCTTATATCACCGGGGATCAAGGCTTTTATCGAGCCGCTGCCGGAGGTGGATATACCGGTATGCCTGCGCCTATGAGCATGTACTCTCACGCAGCACACGAGCAGTACCCCGGCGGCATGGCGCGCGCATATGGGCCGTACGCCCCTGCTCAGCAGCCCAAGGACATGGTCAAGCCTCCGTACAGCTACATCGCTCTCATCACCATGGCCATCCAGAACTCAGCAGACAAAAAGATCACGCTGAATGGGATCTACCAGTTTATCATGGAGCGCTTTCCATTTTACCGGGACAATAAGCAAGGCTGGCAGAACAGCATACGGCATAATTTGTCGCTCAACGAGTGCTTTGTCAAGGTGCCAAGAGATGATAAGAAGCCAGGTAAGGGCAGCTACTGGACTCTAGACCCGGACTCTTATAACATGTTTGAAAACGGCAGCTTCTTGCGACGGAGGCGCCGCTTCAAGAAGAAGGACGTGGTGAGGGACCGAGACGAGCGGGACCGGCAGGGCAAAGACAGCCAGGGACAAGCGTGCGAGCAAGACGCGCAGCAGCCAGTGAAGCTCCGGGATATAAAGACCGAGAACGGGGCCTGCACGCCCCCGCATGACAGCACTCCACCCCTCAGCACCGTGCCTAAAACGGAGAGTCCAGACAGGAGCGGTGGGAGTGCGTGTAGCGGGAGTCCTCAGTCGCAAACGCCACAACAGGCCTTTAGTATGGATACAATCATGACCGGACTTCGTGGCTCCCCGCAGCACGCGGCAGAGCTGCCGGCCTCTCGCGCCGCGCTGCCAGGCTCGGTGTCTCTGACCTACTCGCCGTCCCCGCAGCCCGCCCATTACAGTCCACCCTGCGGCCAGCCCGCCACTTACCACTGCAACATGCAAGCGACGAGCCTGTACACAGGGGAGCGCGGCCACGGGGATGACACTTTACCGGAATACACAAACACGACAAGCGCCTCCTCTATCTCACACCCCCACCAGAGCTCGAGCCAGGAGAGCCAGCACTTGCAGCAGAACCGACTCGCGCCCTGGTACCTCAGTCAGTCCGGAGAGCTGGGGCACCTGAGCGCGAGCTACCCCGGCCAGCAGCAGAACTTTCACGCGGTGCGCGAGATGTTCGAGACGCAGCGGATAGCTCTGAACAGCTCTCCGGTGACCGGAAGCAATAGCTGTCAAATGGCTTTCCCGTCCAGTCAGCCACTCTACCGGGCTTCCGGAGCCTTTGTATACGACTGCAGCAAGTTCTGACCAAACGTTACATGAATTTCAAAATTGTTTAATATATATTTGTGTTATTTGCCATGTGTTTGTAATTTAAGGAAGCTTTTTAGGTGAACTCGGGCTGATATGCGAGTTTGTGTTGGTAAGTAGGATAATTCCGCTGCACATAAACATTCTCTCCCTGCTCGTCCATCAAGATAGATTAAAAGAAAACGTGTTAATTTATTTAATGCAAGAGCAGATGGACCAACTTTGCAAGGAAATGTCTTAAGTAGGCTATTTATAATCAATTCAGTATAGAAAGGTAACGAGTGTACAACTGAGTTACAGTTTTTTCTTATACCTTTTGAAAATATCTAAAGTTACTATTTGTTTAATAAATTGTCGTCTTGTTGGAGTTAAACTCTCGAGTGATTTATCGATTTGTAATGCCTGTTGAATCCATTATTTACTTCAATGACTGTCAGAGCTTGTTATTGATTAGCGGCCACAAAAAAAGCAAGTAATATTTTTTTAAACGTTGTTCAGACATAGCTGACTAGCAAATATTTACCTTTTTTTAATTTATTTTCCTTTTAAAAATATTTGGCTCTTAATAAGGCATTCCTTGGACATGGGGTGGGGGTGGGGGTCAAAGGTTTAAAAACATCTGGAAATTATTATTTTTTCACTTACGCGTGCAAGGAGTCCTTAAATTGTTTCTAAGCTAAAAATGCATTTACTGACAACAAAAAGCAACGTTTAATATTAACTATTACAAACACTCGACAAAATTTTAATGATAAATTCAGCGTTAAACTCTACAATTATTTTATGTAAATCAAGAATAATCGAGCACTCCGTTTGACAGAACTTTGTCCCCCGTTTACCAATAAATCTCGTATTTTAAAGTTCGTATTTTGATAAACGTCCTGTCCTGTTTCTCAATTAATACTTCAGAGAAATATATATTTACGGGGAATAAATATGTTAATAGTTTTAACGTGATAAAAATATTTTACTGAGATATATCTTTATTTATGCCAGACTGTTTAGTTGAACGCTTTTGCTCTGTTCTCTTTTTATAATGTTGGCAAACTGGGGTGAACTGCACTTTTGCAATCTTGCGGAATGTAGACAACCATTGTCTTTGATAGAAGTTTTCATTTGTAAACACGTAATAGATTAAAAAGCAGATAAACAGCAGATGAAAGAATTGCTGTAGGCCAGACATGTTGAGCCAGCCATATAAAATATGGGCTTGATAAATCAAATGATTCATTCAGCCAGAACCTTTAAACAAAAGCATTCTATTCGGTATGTGTCTCGGTGCTTTATTGATTTCTGCGTTGCTTTTTTAAGCATACACTATATGTAAAACAAATATATTCAATATATGCGTCGATATGTTTTAACTCAAGATATACCTATACGGACACAAACCAAATAACGAATTACACTATTTAAGATTTCAGTGAAATTGATTAATAATTGTATTGATTTAATTTTGTTGCCCTGATACATATTCAGCACTATACGCAGCTGCAGTCATCGGCAGCAGAAACTATGGGCCTTGCAGTGCAGCACTTGTATTTATTTGGTGTATAATTGGCCCCGTAACTGATCTGCTGTTTTGTGATTATATAAACGCTGCGATTAAATAAGGGCTGTGCATGATTCACAGATACGGTTTGAATAGGCCTCAAGTGTAAATCAAGAGAAACAGGAAAAAAGATGAAAAATGACAGACAGTAAGACAGAAAGAAAAAAGACTGAATAAGCTTTACAGCCTTAAGTCTCTAAGTATCGTTGCAAGGTCAGCTCGAGGCGATTTGAGTTTGTATGAAGGGCTTAAGTGGCAAATGCATTACAGGTGCGCGCAGGCAGCGTTAGGGCTCGTGCCAGTGAAAAGGTGTCTTTGTTGTGATCAGCTGCGTGTTTCAGGGTTGAGTTGCTCGCGAGGGGAATATGATACAGCCTTCTGGTATTAACGTGGCACGTTTTAACCAGATGCAGATCTCATAACATGGCTGAGAAGTCTGTTTGTTTGTTTATTTTAAATCGATGTGTATCATAGGCTATCCTGTGTGCTAGGTATATTTTACAATTCCCTGATAACATTTTGCGGCCTCTTTAAAATAGATAAATGTAGGGCAATTACATCCAATTGTTTTTTTTAAAAATAGTGTTTTATTGCGAGATGCTGCTAATTTATTGTAGACTAATTTAACAATTCGTATTATAATAAACAGTTCGTTGTTTATTACAATGATACTATAGGCCAAGTAGAAATATTGATGTATTAGTATTAATAACAACAACAACAATAAAATAAAACAGTATAAATTAATAAACAATGAAATATAAGCTACATAATTTTAGAGTCTGTTTATATTCAACACTGTAAAAGAAAATAAAGGTTTGATCGGGCAAACAACAAACTGACTACAACTCTTAGGGCTGATTTACCTCGGCCTAAATCACATATAATGTCAAAAGTTGGTAGTAAACGTATTTGATAAATGTTAACAATTAAGTTACAGTATATAAAATAACATCTTGTGTTTTATATATCTCACAATCTGCTAAAAATAAAAGAAGCAATAAACGCCCATCAGCCATGTAAAGAAGCGCCGTGCTCCCAATTTAAAGACAAAAGCCCTTTTAGTGTTATGATACAAAATATTAGCTACTTTAAATGCCACATTAAAAATATTAATATTTCCTACATATGTAGGCTATATTATATATATATATATAAGCTAAATAAATATTTAACAGTAGCTAATTCAAACCTTGTTAACATGGTTATATAACAATAATACATATGCTACTCCTAATTTATTGCTTTTAAATATTAAACGTTTATCTTAGACATTATAATAATTATATACAATTATTTTTCTCACGGGCAAACCCGGAATTGCAAATATATCTTAAGTAAACGCAGTGCCGCTGACTGAGAGAAAAGGTCTCGAGGCTTATCACGGATTACCTGCTTGATGATGAAAAATAAACAAGAATTTACCTTGACAGAGTGGATTTAAATAAAATTATTATTCTGCGTGTCAAAGAGTTAAAGTGTGAGACGGATGTAAGGGAAAGTTCCTCATCAATGAAGACACCGACAAAGCATATAATTCCTGCTGTTCCAAAACAGACACAAATAAACAATACCGAACAAACGGTGAGATTATTTAGAAATATAATAGGAAAAATAAATGTAATATGACATATAACAGTATCAAATATAACAGTTTTATACATAGCCTATTTGATGTTATCTTTCTAAAAAATATAAGAAGATAAATTAGCGACAGCACCGCATAAAATTCTCCATAGTGCTATGAATTGTTTTAAAGAATATTTATGTTAAAATTATGTATATACATTTCTAAATAATATTTAGGTCTAATTTTTAAAAACTCTTCAATACACATCATTTCAGGACTTTCTGGAAGCAGCGAGCAAACCAGTTACCGCAGAAAGGATAATTTGAGTTCCCTGCATTTTTAATTTCAAAGACAGTTCGAAACAGAGAATGTAAGTGAGGCATTATATTAAATTTTTGGAAGTTTTTCACGTCCCTTACATTTTTATTATACTTTAATTTGTTGGTCCAATTGAATTTCACGTTTCCTACTGCTTTTACGGGAACATCAGCAGGGCAGTCAAATAAAATACCAGAAATCTCCCCGCTCAAGCGTAAAAAATAAACTCTCCGGGATATATAACGTAGTTAGTGGCTGCTCGCGGCCTGTGCACCTGTATGCGGTAGAGCTCGCGACCCAGGCCAGTGGAAAAGTGCTTTTAAGGCTCGCGGACCGGCGAGCCACCGTCTGGTTCCAATCAGGCCCGCGCGCTCACAGTGCTGCGCTTAAATGGCACTCCACTGGCTCGAGATGCAGTCTCAAAAACACAAATACACATACATCAACCGCCTATCTTACGAGGTCTCAAAGACCACTTTCCTGGACGTCGGTGTCAAATGACCTCCATTCGGCACTTCGAATAGACTAGAATATCCGTAGCCTCTTGAGTTGTTTAAAAAGAAACTGATTTTACCGGGTCTCTCTCTCCTCGCTTGAGGACACTTACGCTGACAGAGGTCTCTTGAATCTGTTGTTACTTTGATGAGGACAACCGTGTCGCCATTACAAATAAACACGGCGGAAGATTTTCGCACATAGCGAAATGTCTTCACTGTCAGGGTTCAGTGGCCCAGCTGCGCCCGACGTCAGAGGTGATTAAACATGAGCTGCTTTACAAGGCCGAGTTACTGCTCCCTCAGCTGCGCGCGGTGGGCCGCGCTCGAGCATCTGGAATAAAGGAGCGCGAGGCCTCGAGAACGCCCGTTTCCCTGCGAATACAAGAGAACGCTTGTGCTCGGCGCGAGGGGCTCGGTGACCGCCGGGCAACCCGCGAGAGCTGGCACGAGCCGCTTTCTGACGCATTTCACTGTATATTTAACTTCTGAGGCGAGAGAGAATGAAACTGAAAAGCTGACAGTAAACATCATTTTGAAAATAACTGACTGTAACCATGTTAAGCTCAAGCTTTTGCTTACTTGAGTCAGCAATACTGGCTAATCTTTTATACTATTGCTACCTCTAATGTTGTTCTGTTTAATATAGTAGACTAAATTATAGGAAACAAAGCAAAAAAAAAAAAAAAAAAATTAAAACAACAACAGTTATCACCCTAAATAAAAGCTTCAAATTATTAATCTGAGCATCGAACCTTTTACCGTGTAAAACCCAGCGGAGCAGTCGGTCTAAAAGAGTGACTTAAAATAGGTGATTTAAATATTATAAAAACTAAATAATAAAATAATAATAAAATACTAAAGCCATAATGAACATCAACCTATTTTAACATTTATGTTATTCTACCTCCTCCAACCCTTTCACTTCAAAAACATTTTTATTGAAATGAAAAAGTGTTTTAAACTTCTGAAATGATTACAGCCTATTATTTGAGGTTGATCATATTCATCTATTCTTTCATAATATAATTTTTCATAATTTTTAATAAAAGTTTCAAAACCAGCAGTTCTGTAATAACTTATATTGTCTCGGACAATGGGGGGACCTTGGAGTCAGATAGGTTAAGAACCATAAACAAACACACTCGACTGACTCTCTGGAGAATTCACACACATTACAACTGAATTTTAAAACTTCAGAGTTTGTATTTGCATTTTTTGAAATAATCAGAAAACAATTTTTAAAATTCCAACCAATTAATGTCATCACTTCAGTTGAAGGATTCACATAAATAAAAACAGCAAACAGCTTTAAAAAGCTCTACAAACCCTTTAATCCCTTATTTAATCTTTTTTCCCCACATGATTATGGATAAAAACTGCTTTATAAAAATGGATAAAAAAAATCATTTAGACAGAACACAAACTAAATATCCATACACATAATCTTAAATATGACATTATTAAAGAACAGAGAAAGGCAACAGCAGGGACCCTCAAAACACAGTGAAACTGAGATCAGAAAGCTGAAGCAGCAGAGAAAATGACAGACGGTGGAATAGAAACTGCAGCTGAATGATTCTTCCAGTGATCACACACACACATAAACACATGACAACCGCCTCTTTGGCATGCACGGAGATGAAGGCGTGTAAGTTCAGGCATTCGGGTTGTTCTGCATGAGCTTGATGTCCTCGTCCACCATTTCTTTAACAAGCTCCTGTTGGAAAACACACACACACACCGATTATTTCTCAACCTCCAGTGCACTGGAAGTGAACCGCTTTGATTTTTTACAAGAACGCTCACCTCGAACGACACACGTGGTTTCCAGCCCAGGATCTTCAAGGCTTTGGAACTGTCTCCCTGTAAGAAGTCCTAGATGAAGACAGAGAGAGAAAGTGAGACGGAGGAAAACAATGGTGAAGCAGCAAAGAAAACAACACAAAGGGGTGGTTTAGTCCTTCTTTATTAACTGGACCTCCCAACCTGCACCCCCCCACACACTCTTCTTCACTCTCACACACCCACATATACTCGCCAGCACCACACACACAGGTGTCAAGCTCTGTGTCTCGGGGGGAAGGTGAGGGCCGAGGCAGGCCATCTATCCAGAACCCCCTCTTTTCCAGCCCTCTCTCAGTGCCAGAGCATGATGGATTATGTGACTCTCGTGGCCTAACCCCTTCTGTTCTCCTGCTGGGACTGCAAAACTCACACACACCCACCCACACACACATTTAAAGGTGCTTCTCAGGGTGGCAGTTAAGAGTTTGAGGGTGTCCTTGCTGCTGATCTGATTACAGAAGGAGCCAGAACACACACACACGCACTTCTGCGCATTTGACAAATGAGAGCTCTTGTTCCAAAAGCCCATATTTTTACAGTGAACCCTGAGAAGTTACAGTCACTAACTCATGGTTCCATTTTAGCTCCAATTAAATCATTTAAATGACATAACCATATTTTAAAGACTAATTAGCAAAATTGCATTCATTCATCAACATACGAAATAGCATGCAACCACCATAATCAAGATACGTATTAATGCACCATATTAATCATAATTAGTCTTCACTTTTCTGAAAGCTAAATTAACATCAGCTGCTTTTGTCACCCATCCAAGTCTTCACATGCAAACAACTACGGTACTGTGTCCTGACAATGCAGGTTTGTAAATAACTTGCGAGGAAGGAAAACTAGAACAGTATTCATTCGATGAAACCGTGAATCATGCGTTGTGTGCAATAGCTATTGCTATTAAATAGAAAGTCAGCAAGTCAAGACAAATCAAAGGCACAGAGGAAGTTCAAAAGCTGATATTAGTTTCAAACATTGGCTGTTTATGCTTGCTTTGAGAAGATATCTATATGCGCCAGGGTTTAAAACAGAAGTCGCACCTGCATGTATGGTAAATAAAATGGAAATAAACAATAAATTAAAGTGATAGTCATCATCTGGGTGCATTTTTATTGTGTGTGACCGAGCACTTAACGTAAAGGAATTCGGGACTATTGAAAAGACCGACCTTCACAAACATCAAGCGACTTTTGCACGGCTACACATGAAATGTGAGACTCTAAAATTACTATATGCATGCACTTTTCAGTGAGTTTTAATATCTTTGAGATACGAAGCAGGAAAAACGCACACAGAAACAGAGCAACTGTTTCATGCACTGTTGCAGGACAGCGGAGTCAGAGGTCAAATCCACAAAAGCAATAGGACCAGATCGACAAAAGGGGAGGTCAAACTTCCTTTGATCAACAAATTCCTGGATATTTGTGTCTGTAAACATGTCTAAATCACACTTTACTGCTTCTTCCCCAATGCAATGTTTTACTTCAATTTAGATTCTAATTTATCTACAGATAAATAAAAACATTAGACATCATACTATTTTCCAGTTTAAATTATACTTTTATAAACACGTACATGTATACACAGTAAAAAAAAGTTTGGGGTAATGTTTTTTAATATTTTTTATTTAGTAAGAATGCATTACATTGATCAAAAGTGATCAAGACTTTCAAATAAATTCTTTTTTTTTTTTTAAATATCTATTTATTAAAGAATCCTGAAATCTCTGTATATTTATACTTGGCAGAAATACATTTCAGTCCTAACATTAATAATAAGTAACATTTCATAAATATCATATGATCATATTATATTGATTTCTGAATGATTATGTGACACTGAAGACTGGAGTAATAATGCTGAAATGTCTGCTTTGGCATATAATATTTTAAATTGCAGTAATTTTACACAAAACTAGTTTTAACTGTACTGTACACTTCGTTAAATACATGTAGCTTTGGTGAGCCTAAGAGACATATTTATGAAAACATTTTTGCTGACCTCAATATTTTTTAATGGCACAATTTTATATATTAAATGTATATATATCAGAACCAAAAAAAAACATTTTATCTTTTCATGTGTAAAAGAGACGGGGTACAATGCTGAAAAATCTGAATCAACACAGTGGAAACTGTCTCTATCTCAGATTCTTGTTTCAAGTGTTTACTAAATATTTATAAAATCATGTAAACCCTCTCCAGCAAAGAGACACAGAGCCTAAGTGTCTGACACTTTAAATGCACGCGTATGTGAGACACACAAGTGCGGGATGAATCCAACTGCAACCTCGAAAGAACGTGGCGAAACAGAACGAGAAATCCACGGCTGTTCGACAGACTTCGCTACATGCCGTGCAGTTTTGTGTGTGCGAGAGTTGTGTTATTTGATGCAGGATGTTTAGGAGGGATCAAAGACTCTAATGATTTCCCATTTCAAACAACAGCCAATCACAGAGCAGAAAAACTATAGAGAAAAACCAAATGACTGAGTGCAAAAGTACATCTGAATCTTTGCAACCTAGTGTCAGTGTGTTGAAAACCAGGCTTGAACAACAAGATCGCAGCATGAAAGCATCTGCATGAGTTACACATACTCAACGATGTGTTTATTACTGAGGATCTGTGTGTGCATACATGTGGTATTAGCAGTGTGTTAGTTTGTTTACGAACCTCAGAGAGCTGTGTCTTTTCAAGCAGTGCAAGAGTACAAGAGTGTGCAAGAGTCCTGCCTGTCAGCGTCAACATGATTCACCTCATTCAAATGACCCAGATACCTTTTTAATTTCACCTCCTTTTACTGCACTTTCACTGTGGGTGGGGGGAGATAGAGAACTATGCTGTAAAAATTATCATAATTTTAATTATAAAATAGTAAAAATGCTATGGTAAAAAACCTGCTAAGTTCCCTTACTATGTACACTAAAAAAAAAAAAATCTCTTGGGACAATAAAATACCGTTAAATTTACAGTTTTTGGAGTATAAAATATAATTTACAGTGAAAAATAATAAATTGGCATTCCCAGAA
This sequence comes from Enteromius mattozi, assembly GCA_032359235.1. Classification (NCBI taxonomy): domain Eukaryota; kingdom Metazoa; phylum Chordata; class Actinopteri; order Cypriniformes; family Cyprinidae; genus Enteromius; species Enteromius mattozi. The sequence continues at coordinate 11,050,816 of JAUMHE010000075.1, forward strand.
TTTCCTGTGTGACATGATAATTTGATGGTTTCTTAGTTTTATTTATTTATTTATTTATTTATAATGATCACATCTGATGTTGTTAAATGTTGTAAATAAATAAATAAATAAATAAATAAAATATATATAACACACAAACAAATTTATACACACACACTTTTATTAAATATTTCTTCTTAGCTTTTCCTATCAAATATTTTATTTATATATATATATATATATATATATATACATAAATCGTAGGTAAAATCGTAATATTTACAGTAAAAAAAAAAAATATTTCATA
>JAUMHE010000075.1:11052618-11063658 GCA_032359235.1 Enteromius mattozi
TTGTCCCTACTTTTTGTAAAAAAAATAAAAATAAATATATATATATATATATATATATATATATATAAATATAAATATATTTAAATGCAAGTGAATGGAGCCAATCTGTAAACATTAAAACACTCAGTTTCAATAGTACAAGACAATAAACAATAAGTGTGTTGATATACTGTAATTTTAGTGTGGAAAATTAAACAATTCTACAACTTCATTACAATAACAATGGAATTGCTAAAACCCTACAATGGAAAACATTATTTAAACATATTTGCAGTTTATAAAATACATAGAAGAATTGATTTGACTCTTTCTATAAAACTATAAGCATCACATTTCCGCTTTTAAATCCATTAAATCATTGTAAACGTCTCACCGTAATCTTTATTTTCTCAAATACAGAAAATGAGTAACACTCAGAAATTATTTTTGAGGTAATCAACATTAGACCACAAATGCTGTCAAATGAGTGAAACTTTAGTAATAGAAGTTTAGTAATAGACATCCAGCGATGCAATATCTTCAAATTCTCTACTGCTTTTGCGCAAAAGGGAATGTCTTTCTTCCCTAAACATTTAATTTGTATGTATAAAAAAAAAAATCACCTGTTTACTGGGGATCTTTACACTTGGCTTGCTTTTTAAGTGTTATATTCTCAACTCTCATTCTTTTTTTAAAAGCTCTTTCTCTCTCTTTCCCCTCCGTGGGGCCCAGGGTGGTTCCGCTCAGTCAAAGTCCTTCAGGAAATACCAGAGAGTAGGCCAGGGGAGAACGTACACCCCTCTCTCCCTCTTTATTTTTTTAGTTCTGTTCTGTTCTGTTCTCTCTCTCTCTCTCTCTCTCTCTAAGAAAAGAGTGCGAGACAGAGTAGAACAGTTAAAAAAAAAGTCCCGGGGCGCGAGGTAAAAAGTCCCATGTAACGTTATGAAAGTGAGTTAAGCTCTACTGTAAAGCGTGATGGAAATAAACGTAGATGTATATACGGTCATCATGAGGAAAATCTGAACAGTAAGAGCGTGGCTTTATTGCAGGTTTGAGTTCTACCTGGCAACCAGCCAGACTCTTTACAACATCATTCACACTCAACTTTAACAACTCTGACCTATTACACTGTATATCACCGTAAAGCTGTCACAAAGAGCCAGCCTCTCAACCACAGCAACTATAATACCCAGAAAACCCTAAAGACTGCACTACCCATAAAGCATCACGACAGACAACAGAGGCTTAAACTCCGCTTAAGGTGGGGGACCTGCCTTCAACAAGCACATAAATCTAAAAATGCACAAAAGCATGCAGGTCGCTTGGCCACTAAGCTTAAGCCTGAAATAAAATGGATCTTGCATTCAAATTAAAAGCAAAGCTGCAGGTAAGTGATGATGCAGCTGTGTTTTGCATGCTGGTACTATGACGCTCAACATGGGTCAGATAAGACAGACTCCTGCATTCACAGAGTGAGGGCCTCCATGTGTGTGTGTGCTGCTCACTACAGGATGCTTTTTATCTCGCTCCTGACCTCTGCCACAGAGCAGATAAGATCACCCCATCCTGATCCTTGGAGTGAAAGGTCAAAGCCATCTTTCATTCCAACAGAAAACCAAAAAACATGCATGCGCTTACATGCTTCGTAAACACAGCACACAGATCTATACATCATAATAGTTCATTATACTATATGTCTTCCTACTTGTAATGCAATAATGTAAATTCTAAAGCAAAATGTCATATGTTTGACATATGTTATTAATTACAACAACAACAGCAATAATAATTTTATTCTATGAAAGTGTTATTATGAAAAAGAAGATATAAGAGAACTAAGGTAATCCAAGTATTTTCTTCTTCTTCTTCTTCTTATTATTATTATATTACATTACTGTAATTAAACAAATTCATTAAAAATTCCCAAAAGTATTTTCTATTTTAGTATTCTTATTAATTACAACAGCAATGATAATAAAATAACTAAAATAGTAGTTATTATTATGAAAAAGAAGAAATAACAGAAGAAAAAAGAAAATGAATTAAGGTAATCATACATTTTTGATAATTTCTTTTTAAGATTATTATATTAATAATATATATATATATTTTTTTATATTATTTAAAGAAAATGTAACTTTAAAAACCTTCAAAATACAATATACTCCACAAAAAACAACCATCTCCAATGTAAATATGCAAGAAAGACGTGCGTAATTTGTCTGAGTTTCTGGAGGAAACATGTTGACATATCTACCATATAGTCCTAATCTCTGATAATCCACATAATTCCATCATTATGTTGTGGCAATTCCTAAGGGTCGCCAAGTCTGTGAGTTGATTTGATGAAATACACACATGGTGAACTGCAGCCAGTGCAGCTTGTGTGTTTTGTCTATCATCAGCATGCAAGCTCACACTTACACTTACTAACTGTACATTACATTTATATTCCTGGCAGACACATCCTGAAAGCATTCATATACATGTTGCTACTTACTTTCAATAATAAGACCCTAAAATCATGTTAAAAGGCAATTACAAAACAATTTAGTCAGCTAAAATTACACCACATAACAAAACAACCACAGCCCAGTTTACCAAAAACAACTCTGAGATGTGCACACAAGTTCAGCAGGGCAAGACACTCATAAGAGGCCCGAGTTACTAAACCAAGCGACTGCTGCAAACTCGCCGTTAGTGGAATTCGTTGCATAAATCAAAGCTTTTTTGCTTTCATTATGCCCTCTCTCGTGCTCCTTTCTCTCTCTCTCTTTCAAAATGAAAAACGAAAAGAAAAAAAACCATGAGGGTTTCCTGGGGACTGTCTGGAAAATAAAAAGTGAAAAAGGGAAAAAAAAAAAAGCCTTTGGCTAACTTTGGTCCTCCTTCCCCAAAGTGCCTCATAAAAATTGTTTAAATCAGCATCCGAAAGAATGAAATGGATGTGCAAAATCATATTCGCTGAAAGGCAGAGCAGGGACCGCAGGGTTCACACAGCGGTCTTCAGCGGCCGTCTGGGGGCCACATTCATCAGCTCGAGCCTTCGCTATTAAAAACCCCCTCAATCAGCTAAAAAATACAGTGCTTAGTTTTGATTTGCTCATTATTGCACCCAATTCACTGCGTCCTTGTGTAAGTGCTAATAAGAGAATTAAAGTAATGAGAAATAAAAGAATGGCTCTCCAGCTGGAAAACGTAAAAAAAATTAAATAAAATAAAAGTTCCCGAAATTCGCTCTAATATTTCAAGCTTCATTTAAATCGTGGTATTTCAGGCCTTTATAGGAAGTTAGCGTATTATTTCAACACGCACACACGGTTTCTTTGTCTGTGAGTAGATGGCGTGTGATAGACAGACAAGGCCAAGCGCATTACCTGCTTTTCTCATTGTGAAGCTAAAGCTACGCATACCTCTTGCAGGAATGTGAGCGAGTGTGTGTCGACAGAAAGAATACATCCAGAGAAAACGAGATACAGGTTGTGTTTGCAGCAAAGCCACGGATGAAATCCCCCCCTACGCACATGCATACGCTCGTTACAAGATCTCTAAAGGTTATGCAAATAACTATGGCCGATTTGAGTTTCATCATTCGCTTGCAATTTACGCACATCTAACCACCAGTTACGTTTGGCATGATAGCCATCACTCAGAGGCTTCACTTGTTGATTTTGGGAATGATAATAATGCATAGAGCCATTCATCGAACAGCAGTTTTGGGTGTGACAGTTATTTTTAGCCTTAACGTGGGATCTTTCAGCGAGAAGATTTTTATCTGTCAGTAATTATGTTTTCATAAATCATGCAGGTGTAGTACGAACGAAAATAGATTAGGATGGCTCAAAAACACAGAAGCTCTTGTGACGATTGACGATGGTCTCTTTGGATAAACAGGTAGTGTATTCAGCCCACTGTTTCCTATTAATAATTGTGCTTTTCATCCACTTACTCCCTTCAGGCGAAGCAAGTATGTGTGCTGGCAAAGAGGAGCAAAAACATAATTACGCATTTGAAATTTAATTAAGATCCTTTTTCTATTCTGTTTCTGCCAAAATAAGTGATTTTATTGATCGCAGGCTTCATCCAACAGATTTTAAAACATGTTCACATGTAGCCTGTGGACAACGCATTTGTAAACCTATCGCAAACACACACACTCGCCCTCATTCATCCTTGTAAGTGACCTGCGAACAGTACCGACACTCCTGCCTCCTGAGGAAATGCAGTGATTTACTTTCTATCGCAGAGGTTAAAGGTCAAATTCCCATTTTGCCTCCGTGTTGATGGATGACCTGTTCGCTTCATGCCTTTTAGAGTGTCTTTAAGTATCCAGGGCTGATATTACATAACATTTTGAGGTTATCAAAAACCTGACAACAAAAATATTTCATAGTTTTATATGTGAATAACAGATTTTTGTCTTTCTCCACTGGTTCTTCTGCACTTCTTCTTTCTGTCTTACCTTTATGTTATGTTTTCTTCTAACTGAAAAGGCTCTTTGGAAACACCCCTCTGACCCATACGCAGTAAACATGTGTCTTGGAGAAAACCTCTGATCTCTCAACAATCATTTCATGTGTGTGTTTTCTTTACAGATTTAGTGCCCTTTCTCATTCCAGAATGACCACCCACCACACACACACCCACACCCACAATCTGACATGTCAGGTAAGAAAGGACATTTTATTCATCTTGTCTACTTGAGTGCTTCATAGAAAAATACATATATATATATATATATTTAAATTGTTGAACTACACACATACACTGCTGCCTAATTGTTTGTGATCAAAAACCATTACCGTGTGTATCTTGAGACAAAACAAAGGCACTAACATGTTTTAAGATCAGTCAGAGTGAGTTTCTTTCAGTTAAAAGAGATCAGATGTAAATTAATCCAGGATTGTGAAATATTATTATATTTAATTTAGATTAATTTATCTATTTTAACACATTTTAAAATGTAATCTGTTCTAGTCTTCGGTGTCACTTGATCCGTCAGAAATCATTGCTGATGTGGTGCTCAAGTAACATTTCTAATTATTATCAATATTGTTTTGCTGCTTAATATATTTGGGGAAACTATAATGCACTTTTTTTCCCCTTTTTTTATTTTTTTACAGTTTTATGCATCCTTGCTAAACAAAAGTAATATTTTTACTGACCCCAAACTTTTTAAACAGCAGTGTATATAAACAACACAGCTTAATTGGCCAGCACATTGGGTCTGGCTTATTTGGGGAATTGTTGTATGTTAAGCGACACATTTTTTAGATGTTCCGGCAATTTAAAAACAAGTTCTTCCAAAAAGTCCCAAGACCCCTTCCACTGAGTTATGCAATGTCTAGCTGTTTTTTTTAAAAAAAGAATGTGTCCTATGTGAACACCCTCTAATCCTCTCTAGAGTTTTGAATGCTGCTGATTTAACGGTGAGTACAAGTCACAATGAACAATACTGAAACAAATGATGTCAGAAAATAATCATAAAGAAAACATATTCTCACCACATATCTAGGAGATGTCAACACTTAATGTACAGTAGTCTATGTATGCTATTTTGCAATGTCTCTCCTCCTAAGGGAACATTGGATGTTCTGATCTTTTAATACATGGGAAGATATCTGCAGTGACTTACCACTTCAGTTGGCCGATAGTACTTCGGATCCACCTTCACATGAATCTCTCCCGTCTCCTGACATCGGCCCACCTCCTTCTCATTCTTCCCCTCCCACCTAAGTGCGAGAACAAGAGCTTTGAACCCATTCCTTCATTTTATTTGTTTTCCAATTCAGCTGTCAGCATATGCGTTACATATTTACAATATTTATGGTGTGTTTGCGTGTTGTTTTGTGGTCTTGTACAGCCTGTCGGCGAATCAACACCAGATGTGCCAGATTAACCAGATGGGCTTAATCTGAGGTAGGCGTGTGTGTGTGTGTGTGTGTGTATATGAGCTCTCACACAATGGTTTTGCCCACGTGTTTGAAGGCCTTCTCCACAAACTCCCGTACGCTGTGCACTTCCCCCGTCGCAATTACAAAATCGACAGGCTCCTTCTGCTGCAACATCAGCCACATCGCCTAAAACAAACAGAAACAACAAGATCGATATCAATATTATGAAAGCTTGCTGCATTTCAGAGTGACTGATGATATCATATCAATATGATGACCTCATATAACAGTATCAAAACAGCTTTATTTTCTCAGGTTCACATTTGAGATCAAGTATCGAGACTCCCCCACATACCCACGACACAGATTCAATGCAGACACATCTGCTCCCAGTAGGATGTGCTTTTATGTGGTTACGATCTTACACACACCCCAACACACAAACACACACGGCCATCCCTGTCCTGACGTCAACACTAGGCCTCATGGGATGCCAATTGTGGGAATACAGCACAGAGGTCCCAAGTCCATACAACCGCTACAGAATCAAACAAATGCACAGAATACATCTAAATAGTGATCTAGATGAAAGAGAGAGTGCTTTTGGAGAAATAAATGGTGACATACTTAAAACAAGAGCGCTTGCCAAGAGGTCAATGGGTGATAGTCTTTTGTCTTTTGACTCTGGCTTTAGCTCCCTCTTTCACTCTCTCACACACATTTTCTGACTCCAGGGTTTTAGCGTTTAGCCAGTTGGCCGGAGAATCGCACTGTTCCCTTGACAGGATTGTGCTCTTTTCTTCCCCTCAGCTTGATGGAGGGATAAAGACCCCATCAGCACGTTTTATACGCTGCAGTGGGAGCGCCGCATTTGGCCGCCTGACTCATTCATATTTCACTCCTGCTGCACTCACCTAAAAAAACCCTCTCAAACGAGATAACAGACAGACAGACAGAAAGAGAAAACCATGAAATGAAACACTGAGGGAACTCACACAGCATTGTGATGGATACAGCTTTGGATTTTATCACGGCACAAAGTCTAAGCAATCAAACTGTATATTAAACATCTGTAGGTTAATTAAAAATGACTGTTCTACATCACAAAGCACTAAACACCCACTGTGAAGGATAAAGATCATGTTCAGAGCTGCTCCATTTGATTTAGTCTAGTCTGACATGTAGAAATTCCCTCAACACACATATGCAGAGATCCAAATTAAATTATTTTTTTTTACATAAGTGGGAACATTTATTATCCAATAATTTATATTTTTCACTGACCAATAAACCGTTATTTCGCTTTATTTTATTAAGTGCAATAGATAAACACCCCTCACACACTTAAATGGTTGCAGGCAAGTTTGTGCAATTAAAAATGCCTAATGTAGAAATGTTGCGCTTTTGTTAAATACTTAAAACATAATTCTTATGTCTTTTTCAATTAAAAATATGTATTTTGTCCCATTGACGACAGATTTATGAAACATACTTGTCATTCGGCAGCTTTCGGTATGTGTCACAAAAACATGAAGACAACACACTGCTGTTGATGTTCAATGATGTTCCTCATATTTTTGTCAAGGAATATTTGCGTATGTGTTGTCACAGAGTTCTGGAGAAGATGAATGTCTGACAGTACTTTTTCCCCTGAGGTAAAAGTTGCTAGTCGCAACAGATGTTTTCTTTAGAAGACACGCGTCACTGACATCAAGCTGGGGTCAGATGTCTTATAGTTTGACATAAAGCATATAATGTTGCAATTCCTAATAAAAACATTGCAATTCCTAATAAAACTGCCAGCTTATTGGCAAGTAATACAAACATTTACCTGTCAGTTGGTGATGTGAGTGCTAATTTTGGAGTATACACACATAAACTACGTGACAACGACCATGATGACACCATGAGGCAAGTAAGAGGAATGTCACTATGGAGAAAGGTCAAAGGTCACGACAAAGCTTTCTATCTTCACCATTACAGCTTCTAAATGATGAAATCTACATGTAACAGAGGTAACAGTGTCTGTGTGTGAGAAAGAAAGACTGAAGAAAAAACAAGAGGGACAGACACAGAGGTCAAGTGAAGGGAGGAAATAGTCTGCAACATTCTCTGATCTTATTTTAGTCACAGCAAACAGCATTCTTGGATTTTTCAACTCTTTTGTTGCTCTCTTTCTCACACTGATCGAAAAGTGAAGCACTGTAATGGATTCATTCCTGAAAGCCATTATTATTCAGCAACTTTCTGGATTTGTCAGTAAGGACTTCTGTGAAATGTGAGGTGGTTTAGCACCACTGTAAACGTATCCAACAGGAAAAATATTCTGAACTGAATCCCGGCTCATACTGTATCTGTCTTAACATCCCTTGCTTTCTGTCCTTTTCTCTCCATTCCTCCCTCACGCCTCTCTCCAAGGATCATTAGCGCTGTGAGAGACAGCTGAGAGCCCTGCAGCACAACTCCCTTCCCCTTCCTTCCTGTTCACACACACTCTCTCCTGGCGTTATGGGAGGAGTCTGGACGGTCTGAGGCTCTCTCGCCATTCCAGCCTCAAATGTGCAAACAGTGTATAAAAAACAAAGAGTAAGAAGATGCTTTTATAATTTGTGTACACGGTTCGGTAACTCGTATGTGCTTTTGTCCCACAATATCATACTCCTAGGTCTTTAAATAACTTGGTTTTTGCCGGTTCCAAGATGCTCTTGCCTCTCTGTTTTGGACCCACGCTTCATTGCTTGCCACAGAATAGCTTGCTGCCCCATATTAGATCCTCTTCTTCTAATGATGCCTTTAAATTCCATCTTAAAGGAACAGTTCAAACAATATTTTTTTTTGCCTATATTATAAAAGTCTTTATAAAAATAGAGTTCCAAAACACAGCTGGACAGAAGAAAGAAGGTTATACAGGCTTGTTCGGTCCAGCGCCAGGGCTTAGGTCACTTTCCTTCAACACTGGTCAAACTCAAAAATCACCATCTGATCCAGGACCAGTGCATGGATCAGTAAACACACGAATACATCTGTTTAAAAGATCGCTTTAAAGCTCGGAGGAAGGGTCATGGAGGTAGAGCAAAATGTGAGGTTCAAGGGCAGTTTCCTTCTCTGCTGGATCAAGGCGTCTCTCAGCTTTCCAAAAATGACATGTACAGCAGTTCGTTTTGAATCTGTGTCAGTGTTCCTCCAGCCACCCGTCCATGCAAGCAAACATAAACTTGGATGAGAGAGAGGATAGTTTAAAAGAAGGTGAAAGAGAAAACAAAGGATTAACTGTGATGACATCCTCTTCTCGGCCTCAATGGCTCTTTTGTTTTTATGCATCTGGGCGTGTGTGACTCTATTTCCCTGCAGGCACTTTTGAATCAAGTATCTTGAAATATTCAAATCATCTTAAGTTATAAATTATGAAATATTATGCAATCACTGGTCATATGACTATATGCATCCAATTCCAATTTTCAAAAAAAACTTACATTACCTGGGTAACTAATTTTAAAAGGGGAAATGTGCCATTTTGTAAAGAAATTCATATGTAAAATTTAAATGAAAACTAAACTTTTAGCTCAAATTATTTTAAGATTATCATGAGCAACCAATATAGCCAAAAATTGCTTAAAAAGTGTGTGCAAATTCTGGACTGGTAGCTTATATAAATATATGCATACTCTTAATATAGTCAGACTTGTGACAAAATAATTTAAAACTAAAGTTAAAAGTTAAAAATTATTATTTAAAAAAGTAAAAACCGAAAACATTAAACAAAACATTTAATAAAAAATTGACTTGTTTTATTAACTTATATTTTTATTTAAAGGAAGAAATAAAAATGCATCTTTCTTTAAAAAAAAAAAAAATTAATTAATTAAAAAAGAAAAAAAAAAAAGGGAAAAAATCCCTCTCATATGACGTAACCTTTTGGCTATTTACGTTTGTTTTAAGTTTGTTACTCTGCAATAAACAAACCTGCAGTTCTCTCTGCAACACTGAATCCAATTCAACCAAATAGGCATTTATGATTGCAACACAAAGTAAAAAAAAAACCCACACACTCCTGCGCACTTTATACCATGTAAAGAATTCATCACATAAGAACTGCACAAGTCTTTCAGGTAGATCTTGCCTGTAATAATACAACTATTCATAACTATCCACCGGGAAGGACACGCACTCACACACAGAGCCTGGAACTGACTCTATAGCTCCAGGAGTCATTGGTTTAGAAGGGTGTCTGTTTTTAAAAGCCTATTTTTATTTTTGGAGCTGCTGAAAGTTTAAATACTCCCCTCTACCCACCACAACACACACACAGGCACAGTCTTTTTTTGTATGGAGCACAGAAGTACTCTGTTTAAGGCAGGTGGTTTGAATTAAGCAGAGACAGGCTGTCATACGGTGACACTTGCTCACACACACACACTGAACGAGAAAGACGGCGAGAGTGTGAAAGAGCAGACAAAGAGCGAGAGTTAGCCCTGACCACTAAATGACTGAGTGAGAGAGACGATGAGAGTGTGTTTTTGACCACGGATCACCTGGTTACTTCATTAATGCTATTTTAAATGGACTTTTCCACACAGCTCACGTTACTTGTGCCGGCCAATACAAATGCACAACACTGATACACAGAGTTCACTACTACACACACACACGTCAAAACATGGCATAGCTCCAGTCAGACCATCTGAGCTGATGCATGACTGGATGTCTTCGATGGTCCATTTCAGAACCATATCATCTACTAAAGCGACATGATATTAAACACAAAATTGGAATATATAAAAACAAAAAAAACCCCAAACAAACAAAAAATTAAAAGCAGTGTTTTCAAGTAAAATTTGGATAAAATACAAGGCTTATAAGTATAAGTTCCTTTAACTTAATATTAATTATTAGATTTAAAATCTTTTTTAATTGCATTAACAGTATTTTTATTTCATATTACAATTATTTCATAATTTTTATTTCATATTTGACATTCTTTCAAATATATGCTTGCCTTTTAATTAATAACTAATATTATATTTAACATTTGTTCATTGTTAAAACAATTTTATAATAAACATCCTTTTCAATTATTTTATATTTGACCATTTAAAACGCCTGCATACATTTTTGATGATTAATTATTATTTTCATTGTTAACATTGTCATAATAAACATTATTGAT
>JAUMHE010000075.1:11080118-11091760 GCA_032359235.1 Enteromius mattozi
CGCAATCGCAATATTCGTTCAAAAAAAAAAAAAAAAAAAAAAAAAAAAAAATCGCAATATGATTATTTTGTCCATATTGCACAGCCCTAGTGTGCAAACCATTTCAAGATAACAAAACAAGCAACAGGCTATTTAAAAACCAATTGAGCATTAGCGATTTGCAAATCAACATTTTCAAAATCAACTTGAGTCTATAAATTGCCTGAATGACAAGGCAAATAAGAAAGCCTTGTATAATTAGGGTGGTTTTGGTCCAACTCAGATTGGATGGGTTTCTTATGGGGCATTTGTATAAGAGTGCAAAAAAACAAAAGTGAAATACAATGCAATGGCCAGAGATACTCATCTATTATTGCACTGCTTTAGCAGTGATGCATTTTTTTTTTACTTAGGGTTTATACCATCCATACACCAAACAGCTACAACAAAGAATGTAAATTAAATGCATTGCATCTTAAAGTATTAAAACATTACTTTTATTTTAATAATACAACATCATTAAGAGTAAAAAAATAAGCTGAGTAAATGCAAATAACCCTCTGTCTGGGCCAGAGGAGGAGGAAAAAAACTAAATACCCTGACCGCAAATCTCCAAGCAGGGCATTCCAGCAGTGAGTTGTGGTTTGTGAACACACACTCCAACAAACCACTTCTGCCTATTTCATGCCTTTAAAATGAATGAATAAAAGCCTGCAAGATCTGAGGTCTCATTCAAGAGTGATGTCAAGCCAGAGGTAATGGTGAACAAGAGTTAAACTTCAAGAGACTCAAGACTGCAATGCAATATTCCTGAATGATTGATACAACCCTTGAGTCTGGGATTGATGCTTAATATAATTAAATAATTTTTTGGGGTTTTTTTTGTGTGTGTGTGTTGGGGGGGGGCACAGGAAGTTAACAGGCACAGGAAGTGTCTCATTGTAAACCCCCTCTGCGCTGCAATTTACCATTACTTTTTATGCTGCAACATTTCTCTTCCAAAATATAGCAGATCTCGAGTATGACATTTTTATGAGAAATGAGTGAAAAACAGCATTAAAGCTCACTTTTAGCATTTGAAATAAATCCACTGCTGCTGTCTTGGTCTAGAACAGCACTGGGTTTCATTAGTGCATGATGATGAGGGCTAGACAAAGGAAGTGAGCACTTAATTCCCGTGTGTGTGTGTGTGTGTGTATGTATGTATGTGTGCGTTAAAGAGAGTGTGGAAAAGAAAGAGCTCAAACATCCTATTGGACAAGGTGAAATATTGGGACCTGAGTCAGCCTGTCATTTTGAGAGAAAAGAAAAAAGTGGTTGCCAAGGACAACAAGGGGGAGTGGAAAATGAAAACATGTCCCACTTTCCTTTCCCCATCCAATTTCTCTCTCCAGTGACAGCAGCCAGAGGTCAAGCCAGTGTGCTTGTGGAACTACAGGGACCTTAAAAAACTGAACACTGAAAAAAAATTATTCATATTTCTATATCCATGCGCATCAGCGAGCTACCATTTTTTTGGATTAATGTTGCAAAAAATAGAAAACCATTATAGCAATTATGTCAGCAAAGTCCAAATGTATAAGGCTGCACTCCTTATAATGCAGAAATTTTCCTTGTTTCCCTGAAATACATAAGCCAAATGAGCTGAAACATCATTGTACTGAACATGAGGACATGAGCAATGTTTCATAACATCATCATGCTTTTGTTGCGATAAGATTACTATAAGATTATGAGTGCATAGTCAACAAAAGCCCAATAAAACCTTATTTTTGAATCATACCTGGGGCGCCGTTAATCGATACAACCGGATTTGCAGTTCTTTGATGCTTTTCAAGGTTATACAACTGGCAAGCTACTCATGTTACAATGTACCCAAGTAGCACAGAGTCAGTCTGCAAAACCCAGGCACATTGCTACAGAGAGACAGGGAACTTATTCAGGAAAACAAAAGATTTTGATTCTTGATGGACTGACTAGATACTGTTAGCTGTGAAGCAGTTATCCCACACAGGATTCAAGAATGAGCATGGCCTGATGGTATACGCAGCGTGAGAGAGTTTGAGGACAGTTGGCAGATCTGTCACTTGTCCTATCGGGTCAGTTGCTGCACTGTCACTACATCTTGTATTCGCTGATTATGGACATGTGTTTTAATATCTTGCAAACTTAGACATTTCTCATAAGTTTGACAAGCTGCAAATTCTACTTTTTAATTTCACCAAGTTAAAATTACCTATAGCTTGCTAACACTGAGGTTCGCAGGATTGAAATATCAGTATAAAAATAACCCTAATGATCCTGAAAAAGGACAATTTTTCTTTCCAACACTGATAATAATAAAAAAGGTCTGCTGAAAATTCAGCTTTGTCATCACTCATCAGAATTAAATGACATTTTATCGGGTTTAAAAAAACAAGTTATTTTAATTTTACAAAAAATTCACAATTTTACAGTTTCTTTTGCATTTTCAGTCAAATAAATACAGCCTCCCTTCACAAACAGAGCCTAGCGTTTTGAACGGAAGTGAAATGAAAATTATATTTTTCTGACTAACACACAGATGTGTCGCTAAAAATAAAACAGATCATTGTGTCATGTGGAGGAAATACTAGCAGGGCGAGTAAAAATCTGAATTACTGGCCTGAATGAGCAAGCAGAAAAGAAAAAATCTTTACTCATGCCCTGCCTATAATGTTTTTATCTAAAGTTTTTTATGCACTATGCATTGTGCTTTTTAAAAATTAAAAATACAGAAAGCACAAAAGCAGCTGGCAAAAACAAAACAAATGCAAAAATATTTTTTTTTTTAAGGGATCCTCACACAGTTAATTTTCTATACAAGCAAAGGACCAAAAGCACTAATGGAAAAATTCTGCGTATTCTATAATTACTATAAATGCACTAAATGCATTTCGTGCACTAAATTTGAGTCATAATGAAAGTTTTCCGGAACAGATCAAAAAGTGAGTCATAATTCAGTGAGGTGCAAACTCAAACTGCAGAAAAGACTATTGACTCAATTAGTTGAATTTAAGTAATGTATCAGTGAATAAAAGCTGGATGAACCGATTACCCAGTTCACAAATCTAGTTAATCGAGTGGCAAGATCACTGAATAACAACTTAAATTTTCAATCTCTTCCTCTCACAGCAGTATCATACAAAGCATGTCATTTGGACTTCTTCTGTGACATTTTTTTAGCAGCTGTCACTGATTTACATGAATAGCTATTCTTCAAAATAGGTTCCAAATTCATTAAAGGTTTTGGAATGATATGAAAGTGAGTAAAAGATGACAGAACTTGCATTTTCAGGTCAACTATCCCTTTAACACAGAACTGCAGCACCACTGCACATAAATCTGACTTAACTGTTGGCACGGGCACATATTGCAGCACAGTAGCAAAGGAAAGGATGGCCTACATCACAGGAAGATGTGAGGGGAAACCCCTACACATCAACCACAGTCACAACACGTCTATAACATACTGCAGGACCCAAACCGCACACTGCTCTCTTCACTCGATTTTTTCTTGATGAACAACATTGGTGCTGATTGAGCTATATTAAGGACGACATTCTCTCAACAGAGCAGCAGCAGATAAAGCAGGACAAAATTGGATTGCTTTGGTTTCATTGAAACATTTACCTTTGTTTCTCATAGGTAGGCGCTATCAGTAAATCACACCGTCTCTAGTCTTGCTTGGGGGACATCTGATAAGCAAGGCACTTGAAATCTCTGAATATTTCCTACAACACCCAATAATTCTCACTGTGACCATCTCCATTATCACAAAGAAAGCAATTTGGGTTGCAAAACATTTCTTCATTAGCACAGTCTCACAACACGTTTCACGGCTCTTGGGAGCATGGAGTCAAAAGGCTCTGTGTGGGAAACCAAGAGATACTGTAGAGGTGAATGAACTCGAGGGGGGCAAACAGGATGGGACTTGATGTAAACCAATTTGGTCATCAGTTAAAGCTTTGCCTTTAATTAGACCCTGATGACTTCCAAAAGAAAATTAACAGTCAAGACAAAGACAGGGGAATATCTTCCTGTCCACTAATTTTTCTAAACAATACCCGGTCTAATTACAGAGGTCCAAAATAAGGCACAGTGCACAAGCTTCTTTCTTAAAAAATACAAATAAAGGCAGGTCAGTGAGGGAGGACCTGTTAGATGAAGCAAAATAGCTCTCTCGTGGGGACTATACAAGCTTTTTACAAGCACAAACATCTCTAACATGCCAAGTATGCTTTTGGAACTCATTAGTATCTATACTGTTATGCTGGCCATCTCGAAGAGTATCTCTTAAATCAAGTCATTCAGATATTTGAAACTGGTTGTAACATGCTGGTGGGTACTGACAGCTCCAAAAGAACATGCATGTTTATTGCTAGGATGAATCTTCCTCTTTATTAAATGACGTGTCCGCATACATCTGTAATAACTGCACACTACGCATACTCAGCTAGCCTAGCTTTATTTGCAATTAGCATTCAGGTGGCTCTTAACTGCTCCTTTGGGTGAAAAAGTTACCAAAATGCGGCACATCTAGTTGTTTCACCCTCTTTGTGCAATAAAGTAAAGAACTTACGTGATGTTAATGTTTTGTTTTGGTTTAGCATGCAAGCTAACCATAATAACTAAGCTTTGCTTAATAGTTCTATGTGGAAGAGTGAAATAGGTCGCTATTTGAAGTTTATCGGGTTATAATAACCAACATTACGGATGAATATTCAAAGGCTGTTGTGGTTTTAATACACAAGGCACAACTGTAAATGTAGCTAATTCAGCAGCTCGCCATGGCAGATTAGCAAGCAAAGCAAAAAAGGAGAAAAAATGCCTTCAACCCTACCTGAGTCAAGTTTACTGCTCTTCTCTTCTCTTCTCGCTCGTAAAACGAGCCAAAATCCAAGCCAACGGCTCCTGATATTTGCTTAGTCGAGCAAAATCTCTCGTACTTTTCTTTCGTAGAGTGTTATTGAGTAAAAAAGAAAAAGCCTCTGCGCGTCCCGGGTTCACACACACATACTCACATACAAACACATATGTGAAGCGCTAGCAGGCTGCTAGTACTTTTACGTTATACCATCCGCCCTACATTAGTCGCTTTTAATGTCTCGTTCAACAACAAAACAGCTCAAATAGAGTCTGTGCTCTTCGCTTTCAGTTTGCCGTGAGCAGATATTACATGTACTGTTGTATCCTCCTCTTATTCAGTAAAACAATGAGGGGAGGGCTAAGCGTCAGGATTTCGTTAGCAATGTCGCTACGCCATCTATCTGCTCGAGCTCGGATGAGGCATAGAGCAAAAAGGTCCAATCAGTTTTCTGTGTCGGTTGGACCTATGGGCCAAAGAAATGCGTTTATATTTATGTATTTATTTATTTGGTATACACACTGTCTATCGTTTAACAAACATTTGCGGTCAGTAAGAACAGGAATAACTAAAATACGTAATATAATGTTATATTACAAATACATTAATATACAAATCTAAATACATTTAACAGCTTTTTTTAACACTTAAAACCTTATAATAATGTTATATGACTATAGAGAAATTTATAATTCTTAGTATTTGAAGAATATAATTAATATAACCGTGTCATAATTCATAATATAATATAATATAATGCAGCCTAATAATATAATATAATGGTTTCTTTGTTTTGTCATTAGGTTTTTCCCATAGGAGGGCGACAACACCACATTATTGAACTCTTGTCCACTAGGTGGCTTAAAATGGATGGCCTACAATTTTTCATAAATCTTTATGACGTCATTCATAATATATGCAAATCTGGATGAAGTTGATTTTTATAGTAATAAAAAGAAAAATAATAAACTGACTTATTAATGTCAATAACATCACACACATTGCTCGCTATCACCAAGAAAGACTGATAAGGGTTTACGCTTTTAACAAAGCACAAAAACTACAGTATCTTGGTTTCTGGATGGTTTTGTCCTACTTTCATATTTAGTGGCGCTCAAAAAAATATCCTCAGGTAATATATCTTCTTTCCACCAAAGATATCAAAATAGCACAATAACAGGACACACACACAAAAAAGTGCTCACACCCAGTACATAAACCAAACAATGAGTAGGGTGTATCCACTGTGGACACACTGTGGAAGTGTTGAATGGCAAGCGCTGTTCTGACATGAAAGACCAGCCTCTGTAATGTGATCACCAAACATGAATGAAGTGCAGGACCACAGGCCATACTGACAGCTGACAGAACACACAGCCAGCTGCACCTCTTTCTGCACTTTTATCTCCCTTTAATCTGCTCCTCTAATCAGATCCCTAGCAATTTGTACATCTTTGTACTGGACACAGCCCTGAATGCACACTAAGCAGAGAGCCAGGTGTTTTTTTGGCTACCTGTGTTAATGTGAACTCATGTGCTGTCAAACAGCATCTGCAGAGCAGGGTGTAAATCAAATAAGACATTAATCACAAAAGAAAATGCAGTTACGATCTGTGGCATTATTGCATTATGAGACAAAATGAGCTTTGCTTTTTCAACACCTGTAAATGTTAATAATTTTATAGATTAGCGGTCCAACGTGAGATGATGCAACTTTAAATCTAAATTACACCAAATCTATGATATTATTTTCTGCTGCTTCATTAATATCTTGTCAAAAGGGGCATTGAAGAAAAGTTGATAGACTGGGTGGGTGGTCAAACTGTCTAGGCCCCTCCCAAAAAATGGGCTGGTTTTGGGAGATAAAGTCTATAATATGACAGGATATGTCTATTTTCTCTTCAGCAGTCCTGAGGCAGGAAACCCAGAGGTTGCACCCAGTGAACATCCCCCCTTTCCTTCTCCCTTAGCCTCTCTCTCTCAGACACATCCAGACTTACTGGTGCTGACCCATACAGCTGGTGGGATGCTGACCTTTCTGAGGGGAGCTGTGCAGCCGGTGACTGTCAGCAGGGCAAGGGATATTGTCCAGAAACGCAACTCCAGCATCTACAGCAAACCACCCAAAAGCAAGATCGGACCTGGGGTGAGTGAAAAATTACAAAATCCTAAAAGGTTGCAAAGATTCATGGGATCAGCCAACATTAGTTTAACTGGGTCAGTGGAGATAATGAGTTGGATGACTCTTTGTATTGAAGAACATTATCCTTGTGTTTAGACAAGAACAGAATAGCAATGTCAAATCAAGCAAACCATCATTTTGGTTTACATAGTGGTATAAATGTAGTAATATATATAAAAGTTCAAAGCTTTGAGGTTAGTATGATTTTCATTTCTTGATTGAAATTCATTCTTTTATTTAGCAAGGATGCATTAAATGGATCAAAAGCAACAGTATAAAGAAATTAATAATTAAAAAAAAGATTTCTATTTTAAATAAATGCTGTTGTTTTGAACTTTCTTTTTTATGAAAAATAAAACTGTGATTTCTGCATAAATATTAAGCAGCACAACCATTTTCAACATTGATAATAATGGGAAAATGTTTCTTGAGCGTATTTGAAGTATTTCTGAAGGATCATGTGACTTTAATAATATATATATATATATATATATACACACACACAAACACACAGTTTATTTACACACACACACACACACACAACAGAGTTTATTTGCAAAAACAGATAACTCAGTTTTTTATTAAAATCATGTTTTATTATGTTGTCATGGTTTTATTGTTTTTTATTGTGTTAATAAGCTGGGGGTTTTTTTTAGTTATTTTTTAGACAAAATAACCTAACTGCAGTTTGATTGAGATTAATTGGAATGCACAAGTGAAATATTTCAAATGTAATTTTTTAAAAACATGTTACTATCTTAAAAGAAATAGCAGTGCACATTTTCTAACATCAGCTGTAAAATTTCACCTGTGTTTCCACAGCAAAGTTTCTTCATCATGTCTGTGTTTGCCGTTGCCCTCCTGGCTCCTGCCGGGTGGATTCTGCACCACATCCCAGAATATCGTCAGAGAGCCAAACCCCCACCATCTTGAAGAACGCACACCTTCGTCACGGTCAACTTACTGGGTGTCTTGTACCACTGACAGACCTGGCTGCCTCTAAAGCATTATTCACCTCCAGTAAAAAAATTAAGACCTTTAAAACACAAGCTAAGAATAATAATAAAGTGTATAATAAAATAATACAATTATCCAATAATACACTCGTCCAATTAGGAGGGAGAAATTGGCCCCATTTTTATCTAACAAGAACTGTAATTCCTTGGTGTTTAATGCCTTAGGACTGTGGCCCTTATTATATGCATCACTGTATGCTTTCTCCTGTAATAAAGTCTCTTTTTACACCATCTGTTTTTGGTTGATAACTTTGTGTTTTCACTGTGCTAATTGTTCTGGCCTTGGGGGCACTTCTTAGAAATATACATAAAAATTAGGTTTGTGAGAAACATCACTTCATTAATGTCTCAGAAATTGGAGTAGAGACTGAATAGATGCAGCCAATTCATAGCTAAAGGTCGTTAGAAGGCCAGTGGGTGAATTTTGCCATGACACCAGGGTTACCCTGGGATTTTTTATGACCACAAAGTGTCAGAACCTCAGTTGAACATTTCATCTGAAGCACAGTGCCTTTTTAGTATCCCATGCAGTGACTGTTCTGAGGAGCACTGGGACTGGGACGGATCACAGGGTGAGCACCTCCTGCTGGGCTAAACAACACCAGCAGCTAGCCTTAGTTTATCCAGGAGTCTCTCATGCAGGTATCGATTCAGCTCTGCTTAGCTTCAGGAGAGTTGCAAGGTGATAGCTGCCGGCTAAATGGCAAGCTACCACCCACACTGAGTATCTCAAAAGGTCTGCATACTTCAGGAAACTACACAGAACACTGATGTGCTTGATAATATCCAAAACACAAACATGATATGGTCAATGTTTGTCCAATCCTCTTTGGAGCAAAGGAAACCCTATTATGTCATAGGCTAAGGTCATTGCGGCCAAAAATATTTCATGATGCTTTTCTTTGTTTTTCTTCTTTTCCCAAAATTATGCTGAGCCATTTGAAGTGCCAGGAAAAGAGATTCAACTCCGCAGATTCAAGAGTGCTTTACTACATACATACATTATTAAAATAAAAATTTGTCTTTGTTAAAGGAATAGTTCACCCAAAAATTAAAACTGTGACATCATTTACTCACCCTCGAGTAGTTCCAAATCTGTATGAATTTCTTTGTTCTTCCGAACACTAAGGAAGATATTTTGAAGAAAGTTTGTAACCAGGCTGTTTAGGGTCACCATTGACTTCCATAGAATTTTTTTTTCCCTACTATGGAAGTCAAAGATGACCCCAAAACAGCCTTTCATTTTTGGGTGAATTATTCCTTTAATAGTATTTAATGGACCTGAGCTGATATGAACAGTTGAATTTTTTTTACTAACATTAACAAAAATAATAATAAACACTATAACCAATGTATTGCTCTTTCAGTGTTATAATGCATTGCTCGTTCCTGCTAAGGGGAATATTAATCACCATTTCATATTAGATGAGCAAGAAAATATTTTTTTATCCGCAGCAAAAGGGATATAAATAAAATGCCCAAATAAAATCTCCTTGTTATTTCAAATGTTTTTCAGCATAGTAGCATATATGGGCTTGGAGATCTAGACATAAGACTCAATTAGTCCCTAAAATGAGTTGCTAAGGGTAGGGACATTCGGATACATCCATTTTCCAAAGACTGCAGTGACCCTGGTCTCAAGCACTTTAGAATCCCCATTGTTTGTTTATTTTTCCAGAACAGCAGGAATGCTGAGACTCAGCCACATTGTGGTAACATGAATTTATTTCTGTTCTAACATTGTTTTAATAAGTTTCCTTAAATCTTCATCTTAAAAAATGTATAACAGAATAACCTGAACATCTGGTCCATTTTGCTGTTATATTATCATTTTTCAACATCATTTTAAAAATCATTACCCTGTGACATATAACTGGACATAAACAAACTAAACTATAGTGATGCTTTAACATTTAATATCATAATGACAGCAGAAAGTTATTGTTACAATAGTATATCTTCTCCTTTAATTTATCAAGGTGCTTACGCAGTAAAACATTGTATTGCTGTTTTACTGTTCAAGTTTAACACAAAATCAAACGCTAGCATTAAAATAGGACTCACATATGTCCATAGCATTGTCTGAATCTACTGAGTTGGTTCCTCTCCTTCATGAGCGTTCAGCTCTGGAAAGTCTGATTCATTCAAGTGAATCATTTCCTAATAACAGGTCCTCTCTTCCACATGTAGCAATAGAAAGTCTAATTTGTTCTAGTGAATCGGTTTGCCCTAAATGGCCAGTTCATTCACATTGCTCTGAAAAGTCTGGTTAATTTGATGAATGGATTGACAAAATGATTCACCAATTTGAGTCCCAGATGTTTTTGTTGTGGTATAAGCATAGACCTGTTCACGTTTGATACTGTAACATTTGTTGTTAAATAAGCAAAATTATACTTCTGATTAACGTACAGACCTAAATTTGATCATTTTATTGTTTAGTAGTGTGAAAATATTACCCTCTTAATTTGATGTGTTTTTTGTTAGTATCTTGTAATGCATCTAACTACTTGTCAAAGCAGCAGCTTGACTGTAATTTAACTACTTCAATTGTGATTAGCTTGTAGCCTTCTGCACGAATCTTAGTGATTCCCATGGGTCAAATTTAATAGTGCGTCACTCATCCCAGTGTCTCCAGTTAGACCTTTTTTAAAAAAAAAATCAGTATAATGAAACTCAAAACGACCCAAAGTAAAATGGAACAAGCAGACCCCCCAAGTACTGTGAGACCTGCAGCTAATTGTTCCAGAGAAACAAAATGGTTATTTTGTTAGGCTCTGTTGATTATGGAAAGTCAAGCAGAGTTTTATTATCATTATCGAAAGCAGATTATCCATCGTTAACCCATTGTTTCCTGTTGCTATTAAGATATTAATAGCAAATATTCAAAATGTGACAAGTGATGCTATATATATATATATATATATATATATATATATATAATTAACTTTAATAGTATTTAATCATGCGCACCTGATCTGTATACTGAAAATAAAACAGATTTATGCTCCTTCCTTTTCTGGCATGCTGCAGCTGATCTCTCAAAGATTAACATGTAAATAGCTGCAATACTGTCTCTAGAGCAAACATTGTTTCCTGATATTCCCACAACTCGGGACAGAATGTTCTTTCCCTCCTGCTCACAGTTAAATAAGACTGTGCTGGTGTCTGCTCTGCTTCAGCGTATTAATAAAGAAGAATTATGAGTGAAAGGTCTGGATTTATTTGATGTCTGATATCTGTGCATTCATGCATTACACTACATGAAATGAGTTCTCAAGCATGTAAAGGAACAGTGATTAGGTTTAAATGTTACCACACAGCTTAAAACACACACAGTGCCTTACGGCGAGGATGAGTAAGATAGAGGATACGTGACCGCAGTTGTGTGTTTGTGTGTGTGCGCGCGCAGTATATGTGCATGATAAATAAGTGAGCTCTGGGTGAATTGGTCTCTGGGGGTGTGTGTATGTTTGTATCTGTTTGCTGTGAGGATGTGCACACAGTTAAGGTGTCACAAGGCTCACCCTTTCCCACACTGTGGGAAATGTAAATTTAATTGAATTTTCATATATATATA
>JAUMHE010000075.1:11094963-11125919 GCA_032359235.1 Enteromius mattozi
TTTTTTTTTTTTTGTTTGTTTGTCTATGCCTTGGCGAGACCCTTTTCACCCTGTTTTTGTTTATATATTGCACTTATCAGTGAAAACAACAACATTTTAAAATGATTTGAAGTTACATAAACACCTAACAAGCTGACACAGTATTTATGAGCAGAAAAATAATTAAAAAGCAA
This sequence comes from Enteromius mattozi, assembly GCA_032359235.1. NCBI lineage: Eukaryota > Metazoa > Chordata > Actinopteri > Cypriniformes > Cyprinidae > Enteromius > Enteromius mattozi. The sequence goes on from JAUMHE010000075.1 coordinate 11,095,137, forward strand.
ATTATTTAATAATTTTGGCAGTGTTCTCTCAAAAACTGGGTTGCATAATTTCAGATCAATGAGGTATATGATCAATCAGTTCTAAAAAGAACTACAAAACCTAAGCTAATTGAGAGAAAAGAGGTTCATGAAAAGATTGTATTAAATTTTTAGTAATAATATACCATAATGAGAATACCAGAATCATAAACAATCTTTTGTAAGCTGGTTATTTTTGAACAGGAACACCACAAGTGTAACAAGGTGGGAAAAGAAGAAAAAAATATTAGAATGTATAACCTGTATATCTGTATACCTTATAACTTATATATCTTATTATTTTATAACCTGTGAGAGCAAGGTCAGTATGTTTTAGTCCAATGTTATAACATAACAGGAAAAAGATAATCTCTCCTGGGTCGAGATGACTGAATCACAACATGAAGGTTAAGTATACTGAAAACTCCAGCACACAGAAGCCAATTATATTAAGTGCACTGATTTAGTGCTCTCTTGTGGCGTAACACTGCTAGTGAATGAAACTACACACACAAAACTTTTAAAGTAAGATTTTATAGTAAATCTTTTAATTTTTAATTAATTTAATTTTTTTACATTTTTAATAGTGAATTTAATAGTGAATAATACTAAAATATAAAAAACATGTTAATATAAACTTTAATATATATAGATTGATGTTTATATATTTTAAGAAACAAAATCAGAATTGGCTGATTTTATAAGAATCTTTTAAGATGACAGCAAATAAATAAGTAAATAAATAAATACAAACATTTAAAAGGGTACTAAACTGGTCTTTTTTCTTGTACTAAGTTAATTCTCACTAAGGCTAAAACTAGGAGCTAGAATGTGACAAAAAAAAAAAAAAACTTTCTTAAAAAGCAGGAGTTTTTTTTTTTTTTTTTTTAAATAAAACTTAAAAAGATCATTTGAATAACGTTTTGAAGAATAGGTTGTTTTTATTATTAATATTTACATGTATTGAAAGGCAACAAATTTTTTAAACACTGTGTCCAGTAACAGCAGTAAAAAAAAAATAAAAAAAACATCAAGAAACATTCATGCTGCACACACAGCGAGACAAGCATAGCCCTAAATGAACCACAGTCTGCATTTAGGGGCTTCCCCAAACAAGTCACTATCACATCTGAGTGGCAGACTATTAATAGCACAGAGGGCACAGACTAAATAGGATGTAACCCCGTCCAACCCAGAACACAGCGCCATCAGACCGTAGTCTGAGTGTCCCGTCTTAATACAGCCTCTAAATTTAGCAAGATGAATAATGCATCAGACCGTTTTTACTGTAGGCCTCTACTTTCAAAATAAAACCTAAAAATAGTCATCTAAAAGTTTCATAAATATAGACACAAATCTAAGATGTGACCAGTACAAAAATAAGTGAGGCCAAGTTTTTTTGTTTTTTTTTACACAATCTCTTCCTTTTGTGTTATTCTCATCTTGTCTTCTTCTGTGCATTACATACTTTCTTATAATTCAGTGTCAGCATGAAGATTTAAAAGGAGGGGAAAAATCATTGCTGAAACTATTGCCATTATCACAGCTGCACAAGAGATAAATGCTATTATCAACACTGAACTCAGTGCTTGGTTTGTGATATGAAAAAGCTGACAAATCAAACCTATTCAAAGAGGCTCCGAAGTTACAGAGTCATCTGTTCTGCATGTTGGAAATGTTAATCAGCCCTGGTGGTCAACACAAATTAGCATAAAGACAGCAAAAGGGGCAAAGTATGATATTTTAATGGTGCACAGATTATCTTTAGCATTTGAGAGATGACTTGGTGTTTCAATGCCCCCAGCAGATGGAGCCTTTGTGTTAAAGACAGCAGTGCTATTTCTCTAACTTGTTCAAGGCTTAACCACAATGTCACTACAGGATGGTGTGTTATTTGTGGATCAACAGCTTTTGTTCAGCAATTACTTTCTGCTTAATGAGAACATCTGTTAAAGAGCAACTAATTTGCCAGAGATGCATTTATGTGGTCCCTTTGACTTGCAGAAAGACAACTATTGTCCTAAGAATGAACTCAGAAGAAAAAGCTTAGATTGTGATTCTTAACAAAAAAAGCAAATGGCAACATTTAATATTCACAGATATTCAGACGAATGACTGTGAGTTTGAAACTGCATTTGTACAACTGCTGAATACACCAAAGGTTAATATTAAGTAATTTAGACACAATATTATAATGCATTTTTGCTACACGAATGAAATCAAAGTCCACACCAATGTTAACAAAAAGACCAACATTATACACTCTCAGAAATACAGGTACAAAAGCTCTCACTGGGGTGGTATCTTTTCAAAAGGTACACTTTTGTACCTATTAGGTTCAAATAATACACTTTAAGTACTAATATGTACCTTTAAGGTACCAAAATGGACCCATTAGGTACAAACATGTACCTTTTGAAAAGGTACAGCCCCAGTGACCAATAGTGACAGCTTTTGTACCTTTATTTCTGAGAGTGTAGATGTGAAATAGTGGCTTTTCGTCCCAGAATGAATCCATTTTTGAAAGAATCAATGAATTATTCAACGACTCACTTGAATTATTTTTGGAAAGAATCAGTTGAGGGAATAATTCAAGGACTCACTCACAATGAGTCTCGTTTATAAATTAACCAGTGCACTATTTCAGGATGTGACCATTTAAAGCAGTGTCCAAAATGATTGGACTGACATTTTCAACTGTACTCATTCAGTCCCATAAGTATGGTGGCCCAGTAGTGCACAACACAACAAACGAAAACCCTACAACACAGTGATACCACCACAGCACAAGGCAGGGCTAACAAGTTGTGGCTTGTTTCTATTGTGCTGTGCTAATTTTTTTGTGTTGTGACTTGTTTTCATTGAATATGAATCATATGAATCAGTGAATGAATGACTGACCGACAGTCACTTGACTGTAACAATGCAACCCACATAAATAGTAACTGAAAAATTCCCACTATTAATGCCTTGAATGTGCAAACACAAATAAACAGTAAAAGTCCCAGTGCTGTGAGACTGTTATTATTCAGCACTCATGGAACGCCACTTAACCAATGAGATTCGAAGACTGGAAGTAACAGTTGTGTAATGCTGTGTTGCTGATGGGCATACGTTCAAAAAGCATTCACATCATGTGTGCAATCATGTTTGCTACATTACATTTCAAGGCTGAGTTCAGTCAATGGCTCTGCCTGACTGGGGTGCTACAGACTGAATCAAAATGACAAACGAGGAATGAAAACTCAGCTTAATTAGATCAAAGACAGCTGGGGATTTTATGCATTCGCAATTTTTACTGTTTGGAAATGTCAGATTTCTGCATGCATAAGTAACTATGAAAAGGCTGAATAGGTGAAAGCCGGGTTATGGCTGCATTGTTGAATTAGAAGAAAGCCTGACAGAATCCACTTATCGTGTTGAAAACAGAAGATCATCTGATATTTCAGTCATATACTTATCTCAGTTGTAGCTTTTGGTTGTTAAACCGTAGACGTTCTATAGGTGTATATTTCATCCATTTCAAGACATTTGAACCCCCCGTATATATTTAAAGTATATTATTTCAACCTCATTTATGTGCAGCATCTGCTGGTGACTGCACTTGAGATGATCAGTGATTTAATGAGATGACTTGTGGTGAGTGAAAACAGAAAAAAGCATGACTAGGACAAAATGCCCTTCATGTTAGAAGAGGAACTGCCTCATACCATTAGGATTTGGGACTGATTCAGTTAGACTGGATACAATCTGTGGTCAGATTACACATTACTGGAATATTCAATTAGCCTGTCAGCATTCATGTGTGGTTTACCAACATGTTCGCTTATTTGTAAAATCAATTAGCTTCGTAATCAAACTATTTTCGAAGGATTCTAGGCTTAGCTGCGTCTCATTAACTCCAGCTCTGATTTGAAACATCTAGTGTTGTGCATTCATTTGTAACTGAGTGCCAGATTTAGTGCAGAAACATTAAGCCTCACTGTCCAAGATTTAACGTGTCCATGCTGTTCAAACGTCTTATTTAATTGATTTTCTTTCACAAAGGATTTATTTTAAATACAGCTAACACATACTTATGGAGAGCATGCTCTTTTGTCTAGTGTCTAGATGTCTTTTTGTAGGAGAACAATGTGTACAATAGACGGCTGATAGAACATTTAACCTTACACCATAGCATCAAAGCTGATGCTGAGTTGGCAAGCACCACTCTAGACCACCATATGATGGATGCATAGGTCTGCAGTGGCATCTGCCAGACATCAGGACTGCTCTGGGTCATTGACTCTGAGTCATTGTTGATGTGTAGAATATTAAGTTTTAGAGTAGAATAAGGACATGTAGAATAAGGCTGTCATGATGCAGAGACGAGGAGGCATGAGGATTCAAACGCAACATGTTTATTAGACAAGACGGAGTGAAAACAGACAGGGTGGATCGCCAGCAAACAGGGTTGACAGAGGCAGAGACAAGCGAATGGTCACAAGCGTAGCGTTGGTCAGAAGCACAGCGAACAGAGTCCAGGGGCGAGACAAAGGCAATAATCCAAAAGCAGGCAAGGTCGGCAACAGTAAATCCAATACACAGGGAAAACGGGAAAACAAAGAACATGAGAATCCAAGAACGAGAGAAACATCAATGACATATAAACAACGAACCGTGATTACACAAAGACATCCGGGGATTTAAATACACATGAAAATTAGGCTACTGGGTGGAGACTTGAATGAAACACTATGACAACGAACGAGATGGGCGGAGACATAAATGGGAAACCATAACAACGGACAAGATGGGAGGAGAGATGAGTTCATTGAAAAAAGGTCCAGACATGAAAACAGAGACAGAAACACAAAGAGGAAGCCTGAGCTGACACATCCAGCTTGATCATCACATAGCCCCCCCGCAATGGCTCCTGGCTTTGGAGCTGGCGGGAACACCCACCAGGGCGGAGCAGACGGCGGAGAAGCCCACCAGGGCGGAGCAGACGGAGGAGACGCCCTCCAGGGCGGACCAGATGGCGGAGACGCCCTCCAGGGCGGATCAGGAGACTGGACTGTGCAGAAAAGCACAAACAGGTTAATGGTGGCCTCTTCGGCCGAGAGCATACCTGCATCCATCTCGGGGTGAGTAGTCCCGGCAGCCGGGGCATGTTCGAGTGAGAGGGTGTCAGCTCTGGGGCCTGGTTCGGTGCAGAGTGAAAGTTCCGTAATCTCAGTGACAGGCTCAGGGCAAGACAAAAGTTCAAAGGCCTCCATGGCCGGTTCAGGGTCAGACAAAAGTTCAAAGGTGGCCTCCATGGCCGGTTCAGGGTCAGACAAAAGTTCAAAGGTGGCCTCCATGGCCAGTTCGGGGCATGGTGAGGGTTCAATGACCTCCGTGGTCAGTTTAGAGCCGGGCAAAAGTTCAACAACGGCCTCCAAGGTCGGTTCAGGGTCAGGTTTGTGCATCAGAACAGCCCTGCCGAACTGACACAGAGATTGTGCAGCCACCAGTGGAGCCCCTAGAGAATCCACAACCGAAGTCAACATCTCCAGAGGTTGTGTAGCCACTGGCGGATTCTCCATGGTCAGGACTGGCTGGATAGCGGCAACAGAACAGGCTCTAGAGGTTGTGTAATCACCAGCGGAGCCTCGGGAAAGTCGACTGACCCCTCCTGAGGTGGTGCAGCCACTGGCGGAACTTCTAACAAATTGATGTCACTAGCCGCCTCCAGCGACTCGGGCCACAACACATCAGAAAGACTGACAGGCTCTGGAGGTTCGGGCCATGGCAGATCAAAATCAACGGCGGACTCAGGGGTGCAGACAGGCTCGGGGGGTTCGGCCCAGGGCAGAGCTGGGTCACAGAGGGGTTCAGGGGAACAGTGCACGGCCCACACACTCATAATGGTGACCGCCCAGGTGGGCGTCTCCGCTGTCTGCGCCACCCAGGTGGGCTTCGCCGCCGTCTGCTCCGGCCTGTAGGGCGTCTCCTCTGCCGTTGGATCCGGCCAGGTGGGCGTCTCTGCCGTCTGATCCGCCCTGGAGGGCGTCTCCTCCATCTGATCCGCCCAAGTGGGCGTCTCCGCCGTCTGCTCCGCCCTGGTGGGCGTCTCCTCCGTCGTCTGTGCCGCCCTGGAGGGCGTCTCCGCCGTCTGCCCCGCCCTGGAGCATCTGAAAGCCGCTCCTTAAGGGGGGGGCTATGTCACAATGCCAGCTGGACGTGCCATCAGGCTCCGTCACGAGGGCACTCCAGCCCGGATTATATGTACTGTTTGTCTGTTCCTCCGCTCTGTGTTCAGGACTCATATTTTGAAATGTCTCCCTTTATTCTCAAACCTACCCAGTAATGTCTCCACCCCGCTTGTTTGTTGCTATGTTTACAGATTGGTTCATCCCCCTCATTATCTAATTATCAGGTGTACTCCTGTCTTTGGATATTTGTGCTAGCCTCGCCCCTTGGACACTGTTCGCTGTGATTCTGACCCACGCTACGCTTGTGACTATTCTCTTGTCTCTGCCTACGTTAAACCTGTTTGCTGATGATCGACCCTGTCTGTTTCACTCTGTCCTGTTAATAAAACATGTTGCATTTGAATTCACATGCCTCCTCGTCCCTGCATCATGACAGATGCATTAATATGTGATTATTAGCATTAATAAAATGCTACTATTAACATGCATGCTAATAAGCAACTAATAGGTGTAACCAAAATGCTCCCAAATATATTTATAATGTTAGAAAAAGATTTGTATTTGAAATTAATGCTGTTCTTTTGAAACTCCTAATCATTTAATAATCCTGGAAAAAAATGACCACAGTTTCCCCAAAAATATTACATGACAAATCAGTATGTGACACTAAAGATTTGAATAATGGCAGTTTACAGGAAAAAAGAAAATATTGTACATAGAGTAATTTCCCTCAACAAATCAAATAAATGCAGTCAGTGTGAACATAAGAGACTTCTTTCAAAAAATTTACTGTAAAACCGCATACTTGGAAAGATGCAGTGGACAGGAGTTAACGTTGAAAGTGGTGACCCCCCTCTGGAGGACACTGCATGATTCATGCCCCGTTATCCACAACCAACTGTGCCGTTGTGATGAGGTAAATCAGTCACATAATTTATCCTGCCAGATGCACCTGGCAGCAGAAACCCACTCACTGTCCGCTGTTCGCACCACAATCACGACTTCTCTCTGTCCTCCCCAGGCTTCCCGACTCCTCTCACAGCTGGGTTCTCAGAAACCATTACATTATAACTCTCGGAAAAGGTGTTTTGTTGACATTTAAAATAATTTCTCTCATCTAGTAAAAAGATCATTAATACTAACTCATAACTGTGCAGTGAAAGCAAGTCTTAGACCGAATGATGCAAGGCTAGAACATAGTTGCATTTGTTAAACGTACGACGTGAAGATGGCGAGAAAAAAAACTTCTACAGCTTCTTTGATCATGCTAAAGGCCTGTTCACATCAAAGACGTTAACTGATAAGTGTAACTATAAAGTTTTAAAGGGATAGTTCGCAAAAAAATTACAAATCTGTGTTAATTTACTCACCCACAAGTTATTCCAAACATGTATGAATGTCTTTCTCCTGTTGAGCACAAAAGTAGATTTTGAGGAATGTTGGTAAGCAAACAGTTGACTTCCATAGTATCAACTATGATCTACTTTTTACAAATACAATCACTTTTATAATTCCACTATAATTACTGATCCCTCACATTAAATGTTGCTATATGATCAAAGCTGGTCACAATCCATGATCCACTTGAGATGCTGCTCATCAGATCCTTATACAAGGGCCAGTCACAAGGGAAATAATAAAAGCTTTAAAAATAGAACGGCTGATCTGTAATACACACTCTATGCTGTCAAATAATTTTATGGCTCATTCTATAAATAACCACACACAACACAATATTAATAATATACTGCAATCTGTCACCATATAATCAAACTTATGTTGTTCCAAACCTGTATCTTTGTTATGTAGAAGATATTTAAAAAAACGTTTCAGCTATTTTTGCCTAATTAATTAGAATCAATGGTTGGACAACATTGGACTCCATTGATTTTCATGTATAAACAAAAATGTTTCAAAATATCTCCTTTTGTGTTTCACAGAAGACGAAAAAGCATCTAGGATGAAAACTTTCTAGTGTTTAGGGTGGTAGCCAATATTGTGAAATGAGAATATCATTTAAGAACTGCTTCTGAATCATTAAAACTTGCTGGAATTTCATTTTAAACAATTCTATGCCATGATCACTCCAGTCTAAATGATAACGTCTGACAGACAAAAGGTGAAACGAGGTACTATTGGCTTTCGAAGTTCAATTATTCAAACTGAAATAGAAGCTCAGTTCAGAGAGGGGCCCTCAGTCCCACAGCTGTGGATCTATGTCTATTACCATCACATTCATTTTGCTCTCTTTCATCATGCAGGCCAAGCTGGAGCCTGAGCGTTAATAATGGCCGGGCTAACAATGCAACCATCGTTTCAAAGGCCCTTACCTGTAGATGATAAATGAAAGAAGTCATTAATCCATTCAAAGCAACACAAGGACACAGACTGATATCCCAGGCCCTAATTGATGTATCAAAAACATACTGCATGACGACACTAATACAAAAGATTGCACCACGTTGTTCATGTTAATTTTTGCTATTGATGTTGGCCGGCTACATTTCAGGAAAATAAACATCTCCTCTCTGCAGACTTGCGATACCATACACAGCATATCCATCTCTGGAAGGTCTTTGGACTAAAGCCCCGTTTGATCTTTTGCCATGGTCTGACATTTGATACTGTGACATTTCTCAAAGAAAAAATAGATTTGACCAAGGCTATTGTCACACTTGAGTCCTCTTTAAAAGAACCAAACTGAGACTGCTTTAAAGGGATAATTCACTCAAAAATGAAAGTTCTGTTATTATTTACATACCCTCATGTCACTTATACCTTCTCTTGTAAAAGACAAAAGAATAGGTAACACTTTTTTAAGCCAATGATTAACCATTAACTATAACTTTTACCTCTATAAACTCCTAATTACTGTTTAGTAAGCTATTGTTAAGTGTAGGTAAACGGTATGATTAGGGATGTATAGAATATTTGAAGAGAATTTTTAACAATTCTCAAAAATCATGTTTTGTTTTTTTCTCTCAATCAAACTGCAGCTGGGTTATTTTGACTAGGTTACAAAAAAACCCTAGCCAACTAAAAAATGATAACATGATAACGATTTTTGAAAACAAAGAAATGTTTATTTATTTGTTTTTCGCAAATAAACTTTTCATATTCTTTATAAGTACTACATAGCCACTATGCAGAACTGTTCAAATGATTTTGTTCATGTTGGACATCATTAACTTGCATGGATACAAAAAGCACAGAGATGCTTTTTAAAATATCTTCAAGAAAGTTATACAGGTTTGGAATGACAGGAGGTTGAGCAAATGATGACAGAGTTTTTATTTTTGGGTGAAGTATCTCTTTATATAAACATCACATTGTTTTGGGAGAGCCATATTTAAATAAAGCAAAAAAACATAAAGAAATGGAAATATGTGTGTGTGTGTGTCTGTTACAGCGAGTTATTTTTGTACATTCTGACATATCAGCTAATTGTATTTTACTGACAACTCACCTCCCTCACTCCCCTATAATCTTTCCATTTGTTCTCTGGACTGACCTGTGCTGTTGAGCCAGGCAATGATGATACATCAGAATGGCAAGGACAAAGGTCAGGTCAGCAATTCCTCACACCAGACTCCATCATCCCAGGCATGCTACTCCAAACTATAAACAAGACAATTAAATTTTTAACAATTCATTTGACACATGTTTGATTAGAATAAATCCAATCCTTTCTAAATAAATGGTTTAAACAGTATGCTTTACTGTCACTTTCGAATAAGTGAATGCTTCCTTGTTTAATAAAATTATTATTTAGCCATCTTTCAGACAACCAAAAATGTCATAGTGTAATGTTCCTGGACAAAATTAACTAATAAGCCAGTACAAAGTATACTAAACACAATACAGATCTTTTACAGCTGTGTAATTAGATGTGAAAATTGTTTTGTGACCAAGGGGTCAAGGTTTATTTGCATCACCTAGTTCCAAGACAACAACCAGTCAATATGAACCAAAATGAACCATGTTTTCTGACACAATAAATTTCATGATATTATACTACATGTTGTACCAGACATAGTAAAAACCCTATTGAACAATTACACCACTATATAAAAATCAAGGTATGACTTAAGATTAAGTTATGAGGTGTTAATGGTCCAGTCAAGCATTTCATTACTGTGTAAAAGTAATGACTCTGTAATTTGCATGTCAGTTCAACTCAGAACGCCTGCAGTTTATTTCTGCTCGTGCTGCCGTAAGATCTAATTGATGGGAATCTATGGTACTTATAGCAATTACAAGACCAGGAGTTTACTATGTTTGGAAAATACTTAAACTCTGTCGCCGGACATGACACAACGGAGGTAAATGGAAAAATGTATATGATGCAGTCCCTTTAAATGATAATGCTAATGCTAAAAGCTTCTGCAGATCACTTGTGTTCTGTTATCTGTAGAGTGCCATTAGCTATCTTTCACAGCAGAGAGTGAAGCATCCTTCAGCAGTGGCACTTAAAGCTGTTCTCAGCTTAGATTTAAAAGTTACCTTGACAGTCAGAAGAGAGATGAACCGACTCATGAAAAAAAATAAAAGACCATTAATCACAGAGCAAATATTCGGTGGCTGTAAGCCTAATGAAAATATAGGCTACTACTCTCTCATAAGCTCTCTCAAATCATCCACAAAGGACAAAAAGTATTCCATATAACAAAAAGCACCATAAATCAATATTGACACTGCATATGCTGCTAACAATGGTTTAAATAATAAATAAAAAATGTACATTATAAATTGCTATATACAAGCAGTTATATAATATTATATCATATTTATAGTTTATTAGAAAAAATGTTTTAAAAAGTCTTATAAAAGGATCGGGTGGTACAGCTGTCCATTTGAAATGCTTAAATAAAAAAAATTATTCTGGCAAAGGTACATGTTGCCCAGGAAAGCAAACAATTGTTATCTATTATATCACAGCACAGACTTTTCTGTAGACATGCTCTGTAGCGATTTACTTTAGGGATTGCATGAGCTTGCAGAGGCTTTTGGCAGCGCTACGCCTATCCTGTCAGAAAGTGCAATGTGTTCCCTGGGAGCTGAGGGATACCTTGCTGGATTTGCTTCTCTGCTGCTGGCCACTCAGGCTCTTCCACTCAGATCGATTTACTGTTGAAGCACAGGCCTTAAATCACAGCGCCATGGCTGTGCTGACTCCACTTCACTTCACTCCTTGACCTGGGGCGGAAAAAACTCAGCAAGAAACGAACAGCTGTCACAACATCATCTATCACCAACGTTCCCTCCCTCTCAGAACACAGTCTACCCATGCAACCCCCCCCAGGACTGGTGCAAGGTTGGGCACTGTGCTTCAGCTGCATTATATCCAAGTGCTCTCCACAGGTTTCGATAGAGCATTACATCATGGAGAGGCCATGCAAGCACAAAGCAATGTTTTGCAACATGTTATTAGAGCTGACATGGAGTAATGCAGTAGTGTGGAAGTCTTATCTGAAAGACAAGAGTAAGAGGTAGGCTGTTATTGTTTGATTCATCTAAAGGCCACAATCTTTTACACACAGTTATTTATCCATATGCATGGATTTTACATCAAACATTGTGATGAAACAAATGACATGCTTAAGTAGTAAGTTGTGAAAACACCTCAGTGTTCCTAAAGCCTGGCATTGAAAATGACAATGTAGAACGGATACAAATAAATTAAAGTTTTACAGAATAATCGAATATAAGCCAAAACATTATGTGTTACATTCTTAGCATTACCACAAGGGGGTATACTGGGAATTAGCATAATGTATTTATTTACAATCACTTTTCAGGTCAAGATGGAGCAACAGTTAGAAGATAATTATCTATCATCTTTAGATAATAAGTTCATGTTTTTTTAGCAACTTGCCTGAATAATTACATATTCAGTTTAAAGTATGCAAGATGTAAAAGTTGTTGTCGACTTCACTTAAAATGACAGAAGACTTGATTTTAGTAATTCATGACTTAGTCAACGTAGGTTTCTGAATGTTAGAATTGTGTATAATGAAAGAACAGCTTCATGTGGCTTATCATCTATAATGTTTTGAATTGCTTAATTTTTCATAGTATTTCTGCATGAGTGACCAATTCTATTTAGAAATGAAGATAATTGCATATGTACTTATGAATGACTGTAGCTTTGCAAGACGGTCCTCGTTTTAATTACTTTTCAGAAGACGGATGGAACCACATTAATTCTTAGAATTAAACGTAAACATTTTGTCACTGACAACAGCAAAGGATTTAACAATTATCACTTTCATTTTTGGTTTTCTATAACTTTGATAAAATTGTGGCAAGCAAAATCTAGCTGTAATAAAATTTGTTCACAAATATTTGTTAAAACAGAGATATAAAATAAGAAGGCAATGGCCTGTGAGTGACCAAAAGAAAACTACTTTAGTATTGCTACCTCGGCATCAATAAAATATGAATATAAGGGATTAAAATATTAAAATACTCTCTTGTGGTGACTTTTGTCTTCATGCTGTGTAGTGCTCAAAAAGGCTAAAGATTGAGTGGTTAAAGATGATCATTTTAGATTGTGTAATGCTAACATCTAGTTTGAGTACACCTATAAAATTTCCGAAGTATTAAATCCCGGAGGTCTTTTTGATCTCTTTTATAGCAAGAGCATTGACATACTGTCTACTGAGAGCATTCAGGTGGTCTGCAAAACTACTTTATTACCATGAAGCTGGCGCCAACTCGACAGAACTATAGGGTTGTTAAGGTGCAAAGTTTCCTCAATCCTTATTGAATCTGCCAAAGAGAATACCTACTGCAGCCAGTTTGATTCACAATTCAATTCCATCTTCAGCATAAAAAAGCCCAGAATAGACTGGGGTTTCTTTAGGTGAGGAAGAATAAATAAAGAATTCAAGTATGGGAGATAAGGAACACAAATCGAAAAGACGGAGAGGAAGGAAAAGAAGCAGCGTGAGCTCATCTTGATTGAACAGGGGCCTAATGGCCTAGACTCAATTGGATGAACAATCGGACAGATCTACCTTAATGTACACAGAGCCATCAATCTCTTTTTTAACTAGATTACAGCACCCTTTAGGGTTGGTCAGCAGGCAGGGGAGAGGACTGCTGCAGACCAAGCAGGACTTCCTGGCATCAAGCTGTAGGATCAGCTATTGTCTGAATACAGCCCTCCCTGTTCGGCGACCCCTCTTCCTATTTCTAATCTACTCTGCAGTACGCCATGTCTCAGCTAATGAAATGGCATTAACTTGGACTAGAGCCTATCACTAAAACCAAGCACTCACATTGATTCCATATTGACTAAATTTGTCCAGCACTCAGGGGAACGCATGTATGGTGCCTGCACTTCTAATAGCTTTGCACTGGTTTTCAGATCTTTTATGAAAAGGAAACCCAGGGAGGTGGGTTTTAATATGAATTATTGACTAAATAATATTTTAAATGTCCATGATTACTTTCAGATTGTTAGATGAAGGTGTGTTTAAACTGCACTAAATAATAGTGGTGTTTACCAAGGGAATAAATCAAAATATCTGCCGGTTCATATTTAAGAGCCAATGAATGATCGCTGTAATTAAACAGAAGCAACACATTGGAGACATGGTGTCTGAGGTGCTGGCAGACTCTGACTCAGTCCATAAAACAAGACCTATAAATTAAGATTCAATTTATTCTGGGTGGAATTTATTGCTTTGGTGATTTAGTGGAGCAACCTCATTTAGGATGATCACATCAGAGGGCTTCTCAGTCTAATTAAATCTGAAGAAGGAGGGGGTATTAGTGCAAAAGTGTAAGCTGTCACCACGCACTGCAGTTCGGAAGAGGAAGAGGTGGGAGAAGGAATTAAACTTAAATCATATTTCAGATTACAAAAAAGATCGCGTTGATAATGTGTCTATATATAACCAACATTCGTCATGCCTTACTGTTTCTATTTAAATCCTTAATAGGTATATGGATCTTAAGCAGGGTTGATGCCATATTTAATTTTTTATGAATTAAAAAGCCTACAAAGGATAGACACATTGTCTGTTCAATACTGTCCTGTATAAAATACTTTACTTTATTGTCTATAACGTACAACACTGTCCATAAACTTATATATAGTATAATAGTAATAATAATAAAATATATATAATATAATATAATATAATAACATTGTTTATGTATACATATATATGATTGGCATCTAGGTACAAAATGAGCAAAAGTCTTGTTTAAAATCTACATATAAAGTTAAACAAAAGTGTTTGAGTAGTATGTTGTATTGCCTTCATGATCTAAAGCTTCAAACACAAAAACTTAAAATCTGAATATGTATATCATAAGCACATCTTTAAACTGGACTAAAATGTAGTTTTAGCACTAATGCACTATGTTTTGTAATGCAGTTATTAGAAAATACCCCCAGTTTTGTTCTATCAACCAACAAGCAGCATTTAGCCTTACTGAACTAGAAGTGATTGGCACCTGCACTTCCTGTTTGAGATTTTACTGCACTTTGCTCTAGTACTTTAGCACTTTTACTGCCAGTTACAATTGCTTTATTTTGGCATTCCATGTCCTATTTCAGAATTAGACTAACAACGCATTTGGATCATTTACTGAAGTCTCTTAATTAAAAATTATTTTCCTGCTGTTAATCAAATCCCATGTGGATGGTAATACATCCACAGAAAACGTCCTTTAATTTACCACGCAAGCTAAAATTAAAATTCTGCCACCTAAACAAAAGCTGTGGATGGCAAACTGCCCCCCTCCCCCTCGGCTTTCTCCCTCACTGCCTCATGTGCTCCGTGTCTGTCTACTCCGCAGAGTACATCCAACTCGCCCCGAATACATGCTCACTGTCTGACGCTGTGACCTAACCAAACGTAACCCTAAGGGTCCTCGTTAAATACATCGCTTTATCTCAATCCGGAAGCGATATAAAACGTGTGACTACGTCGCTAATGTAAATGGATAGCACATTAATAATAGTGCGTTATCTTTGCGCGCGCCTCTCACTGGACGCTTTCACGTCAGGTGGTGCTGTACCAGTGATGAAGAGGTGAATCCCCATTCTACAGTTTTGGGACCTCCTTGAGCACCGGCGTTCGAGCGATTAACCGAGTCAGCGTGGGTTCTCCGTGGCGTTTTGAGTGTCAGTAACTAAACTGACATCTTATTATCATGCCTATCAAGAAATGAATCCTGAGTCAGCGCTCGGCTCACACAGAATCGCGCGCGCGGAGAACTTTGCTTTGGAACTCTTGTGCGGTGGATACGGCACGCGCCACGGCAGCGCGCGGAGGATCAACAACTTTCCTCAGAAGCAGCGCTAGCGTCCCTCCTATGTCGCTTCAAACCCTTCCATGTCACCAATTATTATTGCTTTAATTGGACGAGAATGTTTCAGAGACCGTGTCTGCTCAAACTCGGGGAAAACATCGTTGGTAAACCTTGAGAAGCGGATAATAAATGACTTTTATGCGCCTCAGACTCGCGTCCTCGCCAGGTGGACTGTGAAGAGACAGAAGAGGAATGTTTATCCGAAATTTATTGCCACTCAGTTTGGGTTTTTTGCCGTTTTTGTTAAGTCACTGTTTTTTCTCACTGTTTCTTCCGTTATTTCAGGTAAGTTGGACTGAGCAGTTCCGTCGGTGTATAATAATTCGTTGTCAGGTTCAATAACTGAGCGTCGCGGATGCGCACGTGCATAACGGCAACTGTGTGATTCTCCACTGCGCTGAAATACATATTTAGACATCTACTCATGTATTTGTATACCTTTACGCTGCCAGATACAATTGCCAACTATTAAATCATAAATGTCATTTATATATATATTAATCGGTTTGTTTAGATATAAATATTCGTTTAGGAAGATTTCACTTTAAGTGTATCCATGGATATTTGTGTGTAATATTTTGACCTTACAATACACATCTAGTATTACTGCAATGGTAGTATTTACTACTAGTCTAGTGCACTAGCGAACATTTTATTTAAAGAGCATCCCCTTCTCTTGGTTCCAGCACCAGCTAAAGTCATAGATACTGAACAGTATTCAGTTCTGGAGACGTGGCTTTTCGTCCTTTACTACTGTCCCCCGTGGCAACAGCGCTCACAAGACTAGGAGAAGTGTTTCCTGGATGGCCTATTAGGGGGTGGCAGTGTCAGGGTTCACCCCTCGTTACTCCCACTCTTCTGGGGGTCCGAGGCTTTGCGGTGTGGGTGGGTGCTCTCTTTCAGAGACCTCAGCCTCCACACACCCTTCAGTCTCCACTTTAGTGGGAGGGAGCTCCCATTCGCCAGCATGTGGAGAGAAAATACGAGAGAGTGCTCGTATTATGATGTTCTCTTCATTGTAAATTCTTAAGGGCTGTTGCGAAAAAATCTCATTTTACTATTGCAGTTTTTGCTGTGCTACGCATGGCATGATGATGAAAGTGACGAAAACTAAATCTAAGTTGTGCTCTGTTCTTCTCCCTAGTTTGCGACAGGGGAGCTCCAGAAATCATGCTCCCGAACCACAGTGGCACCACTGGAAGGGAGCTGCCAGTTGCCATGCCAGTGTAGGCCCTACCCACTGTTACCCCCTCCACCCCCTCCTCCACCACCCCCAAGGCTTCTGGCTCCAACTGGTGAGTAGTGCTACCCTCTAATGTCTCTGCAGTCTTACTTCATAGTTTTCAGTCACATGACTGGAACAGCAACCTGGAGGGCTGAACATCTATAGAACTGCAGCTCAGGCCTGTCAATTTTCCATCTGTTTCAAGGCACAAATTTTTAGACCATGCTCAAAAGAAGAAAAACACAGGTATATGAACAAACTTTACGTTTCAGGACGTTCTAAAACACTTAACAAGGCTTAAAAGAGAATCAAAATTCTGTTGTCATTTACTCATCCTTATGTCATTCAAAACCTGTATGACTGACTTTCTTCTTTTGAAAGAATGTTTGCATTGAATTTCGGTTCTGACTGATTTGGCCATTGTATTAACAGAAAGCTGCTTGGTTTGACAGTGTGTGAGATGTGGTCTGTGCATCACTATGTTATTGACAGTGGATCTTTTTTTTTTTTTAAAGATGTATTTTTTGGCATTTGGAACCCCTTATTACGATAGGGCAGATCAATATTGACAGGAAGTAAAGTGGGAGAGAGAGAGACGGGGCGGGATCAGGAAAGGTCCTGGAGTCGGGATTCGAACAGTGGATGCCCAAGTGCAACGGCACTGTATGTCAGCGCACTGCCGACGACAGTGGATCTTTTTTTTGCTCTTTATTTTGCCTAGGTTCGCTAATGTGACTGCACCTTAAGACAGTGATATTAAAAGTATAAAGTATTATTCAGTATAAAAGTTATTTATAAGGCATGCTATATACAGGCAAGCAGATGAACCCAGAATGTGAATGCAACATGCATATTAAGCATTTTCTTTCTGTAGTGGTTTTCCATGGGAAAAATGCTGAACATGAAACTTTGTGTGTTGGTTCATATTCTGGGTCCTTCTGCTTGCGTGTAAATAGGGGGCATCATCAATAACATGTATGCTGCTATTTAATATCACTGTACATTAGCACTTAGTACAAACTGCCTGGCAGTGGAAGAAAGTCTTGTTTTGCCCTCCAGGTGGGCATTCCCATAAGGCTGTGACGTCACATGAAAACTATGAATAGCAGTTGGTTCATAACACTGGCAAATGTTGACCTCGGCAAATGTTTTAAATCGAACACAGTTTGAAAGCTCAAGAGCATTTTTCTGCATCACCTCAGAAAGCTGTTCATGTACCTTTCTGTACGTCAAGCATAAATCTTACAATCTAGGATTTCCTCTAACAAGTGTGATTTTTATCTCAGTATCATGTTGTCAGAGTCTGCAGTGAGTTTAATCCACCAAAATGAATGAATTGGCTGTGGCTGCACGCTTTGCTAGAAAGACAGCGAGTTCATTTAATCAGATTTTTTCGCTGTCATTTTGAAGGTATCTTATGAGCAGTTTAATAGATTGCCCTTCTTGCTGAAACAATTTTCATTTCCTGACACCTCCTGTTTTGAGAAATGGACATGGCCGGAAACTATGTTGCTGTTCGCAATTGACACAAAGCTCAATCCCCTTCATTACAGGAGGTGGAAATTTTAGATTTGTCATCAGGGGTCCCTGTCAGGCGCTGAGGAAAGCCAGATCAATGAGGCCTCAGCATTGAAAGGGTTGTGAAATCAATCTGCCTTTGGAGTTTTAGCCTTCTGCTTTAAGCCGAGTAATATACTCTCACAACAACAGCAAGCTCTTGGGAAAAACAATTGTAAGAATTTATGATGAATAAGTATGTGCCTTGCATCAATACCTGCCTCATACATACATGCTTGCTACATCTTCAGATATGAAACAAACAAAATCAATACTTTGCATGAACAGCCTGACAGGCTTTAATATTATGTTTTCCTACTGTGACATGAAATGTTTTGAGGGCGAAATGCAACATAGCTATTAACAACCGCATGTGCACTGAGGATAAAAGGCGGTAACTGTAAAAGGCGGTTTTTGATAAGTAACCAATTGAAGGCTTGTGACAGGCTTTGCCTTTAGGGGCGAAATGGCTTTAACATTAGCTTATTAAAATTATTCATGAGGAAGTTGCGTTTAATGAGGACTCCCACACCTGTCGTTATTGAAGCAGCGATAAAAGGTTTAAACTGAGGAATGTATTAGTTGCGGATTCAGAGGGCTTGACTGCAAAAAGAAGCGCTACCACCCTAAACCTAATAGTAGGATTAAAAAGCAAGTTTGACTTTGGCTGAATATCAGGAGAATCCTGCTGGATAAACAGATTCGTAAAGTAGTAATTGACATTTCAGCTTAAAAAAAGAACAGATTCATACCAATAGAGCTATAAGATATATATTTTTTGAGCAGCTCATTAATACACATCCTCTTATCCATCTCGTCTAGGCAAATTATTGTCAACAATGGATAATGTCACGCTGTTTTGCTTTCTATTGTATGGTCTTCATTATAATCCACATTGGAGCAGACACATTGTACTGATTGAACCCAGAATATTACAGAAGTGTACACATTTTATCTCAAGATTAGTCTGAATCTATTTTTAGCATATCTGCTGAGGATGTAGATGAGGGGAAGTAGATTAGATGGAATTGCTCCTGGGCTCTTGGAAAAGAACACACTCTTTTAAGCCCAAAAAAGGGCATGCGTGGCAGTCAGAGAGACATGGCTAAATCTGCTAACCTCACGGAGGTGTTCAGAGACACTAGGATTGCCATTTTGACAAATTCTAGTAACCTAAAAGCACTGAGAGCCCATCTTCGCAGGGTTTTCCCTTAAGGTGCGATGAATTTGATATTATTTTTATGGTGCTAACCTATGTGTCAATCAAAATGATGTTTGCAGTAGCAGTAGTGGTCACAAGAAGAAAAGTGGAATTTCTTCTATTTTTACATTATCCGTGTCACAATATAACACACATTTAAAGATAATCATGTTTAGCATTGTAAATTAAATGAAAAATAAAAAATATACAATTTTAAATTAGCCATTTAGTGGTTAACAATCGTCTTTTTGCTTAATTTTTTGTATCTTTAAATCATATATCTATTATATATCTTCAGATTAAAGCTTTGTTTTGACATTTTTTTTAATCACTAATAAAGCTACTCTACCCATAAACAATAACATATACTTCACTGAACTAGCTGCATTGTGGAACGTGATGTTATTCCTTAATCTAGGCAGAAAGTTGCTGCCTAAAAACAACAGGATAACACAGAGAGCTTTGAAATGGCAAGTACTTCTCTCCTCTTGTCAGGCGTTCTCCCTCCGGGCCTGTCGGCTTGACTCCCCCTCCTGACAATCAAAGTAAAGGAGAGAAAAAGCAAAGCTAATGTCTCCTTGTCCAGAGGGCTGTTTTGTCGTGCAAGTGTATCTGCCTGTTTATGCTAATTCAAAGCATGTCAACATTAATTAAGCGTTTCAGCATCTTAGGAACTAATTAAATGTAGCCAAATCAAAAACACATTGTGACACAAAACATAAATAAAGTGAAACAAATTAGCCTTTCCATATCACCATGTAAAACCACGGCAGGTGACGGCAGATTTCTGAGATAACCAGGCAATGTTTTTGCTTGTACACTGTGACCAATTGCAGAAAATGTTCCCTCTTATCACACTTCTGAATTATTCAAATGTGTACAAGTAGGATAGCTTGCTATAGGGAAAATTGCTGTGTCAGAAGTGTAAAATTGTCCTTACAGGGAGAAGGCAATCAGCGGTTTCAATTAAGTGCTACATTATATAACAATGTATGAAAATAGATGATTGAGGATCAAACAGTTAAAGATCGCCACACTTATATGATAATGCCAACATGGTCACTAACAATGAACTATAATAGTGTCTTGTTTTGTTTTACTTCTCAGTGTATCAGGTGAGGTGTTTATACACCATTGCCAACTTTTGGCTCCTTTTTCACAGAATAACCTTATGTTTTGACAAATGTACTTCAGAATAAAGCCACTTGCTTTGTACATTTTATGTTTCCAAATGTGGATTAAAGAAGCTGGTGAACTTGGCTCATTTTACACTTGGTTTTCATTTTTAGGTATCAGATTTTATTCTATTGTTGTTCAAATATAAAACACTGGAGGAAATTTAAAGCTAGCTTCTCTCATACTCACAAGATCTTGTCCGCTGTCTGATGACTGGACCATTGCGCAGAAGGATGAGGGGTGTAACACCCACTGACATTTTCGCTGACTGTGAAATTGAGAAATTCACCTGGCATAAAGTAGAGAATCTGATGAATCAGGAGCCATTCACCTCTACTCACACACTTGTGCATTCACCTTCCCCTCTGTCCAATGTGTTGTCGAGCCTATCTGCTAATGTTGCATGGATTGATTCCCCATGATCCAGTTTGTCTTATTTGAGAGGACATTGGTAATCAAGGAGCATTAGCAGATTGACAATCACTGGCGGAAAGCCATGCAGTTGCTCTGTGCACACAACGGTACTCTAAGCTGCAAATAAGTTCAAGACCCTCAAATAGTCTCAGATCGGAAGGGAGGCCTTAAAGCTTTTTTTATGCACTGCTGATTAATACTTTCCAGTTTAGGTTAATTACATACTAGAGAGGCAGATCATGATTCTCATGATGCGGCACTTTGCATTTGTTTTTTTTATTTGTAGTGTTCCTTTTTCTTTATTAGAAAATGTAATATAAATCATTACTAGGCATTCTTCACCTTTTAGTTGTTGTTTTTTTTTTACCAACTAACCCTACAGTACACTTTACGATAAAGGTGTAGACTCTGCATTTCTGTTAATATGTATCTCTGTATCTCTGGAGATAAAACAAATTGCTGCCTTGATTATAATCAAGATTTAATGTTGTGTACTTTGCACATTGTGTCTTGTTTTTCTGAGTTGTTTTGCCACCTGTGTATATAGGACTACTTCAGGAATACCGTATATTTGAAGATTGATTGTGTTTCTGGTCTGGCATACTTTACAAACTCATAAAACCAAACTTTTTGGTTATTATAATCGTTTATATGAAATGTTCTAAAGTTTGTAATTATAAATCAAAATGGCATAACTTCATCTTTTTGAAACTTGACTTGTATCATGATGTATAGCTAATATTTTAAATCATTTAGTCTGGTTAAACTACGCCCCTTTCTTACGATCAGTTGCAAGCTTGTATTCTGATCGGTCTTAATTTTTAAGTGCAATGGTCAAAATCTAATCAACAACCGAACCAAGACCCTGCCGATTTGATTTCCTAATATCTAAAGCTACTTACGTTTCATTGCAACCTTAAATTGTAAAAAGTATATCAGTAATTAAAGTACTAATTGAAGGGTATTCGTTTTCTTAATTACATTAAAATGATTTGCATAAAATGTCTGATTCAGGTGAGTTCTCTGTAGCTACTATAAATCAGAACGGTATGTTGTTTTTGTGATGATCACCAGCTGGAGTGCCCATGAACTCCAGTAGAGGGCACTCCACCCCGGACTCCGTTATGTGTGTGTTGTTCTATCTGTGTTTCCCTGTCATATTTTGCATATAATTCAGCGCCGATCGTCATGTCATCGCTGCTCTGCCAGAGCCACGCCACATCTTGTCAGATCATCCAGAGCCACATCACGTCTCCCCTGACCAACCAGAGCCACTGCACAAGATGGCTGCTGACCCTGAGCCACTGCACAAGGTGGCTGCTGACCCTGAGCCACTGCACAAGATGGCCGCCAACCCAGAGCCACTGCACAAGATGGCCGCCAACCCAGAGCCACTGCACAAGATGGCCGCCAACCCAGAACCTCTGCACAAGATGGCCGCCAACCTCGAGCCGGTGCACAAAAAGGCTGTCACACTAGAGCCTCCAGCCATTACAGATTTCAAGCCACCACGGATGCCACTCCAGTTTTCCTCAGCATCGTGGATGTTGCACTTGGCGATACCAGGGCTTTCCAGGGGCGTTTGAGGCTGGTGTCCAGTTTAGCGAATCCTCCACTGACGTCGTGCATGCAGCATTCATCCCCAGAGCTTCAGCACAGGCCACGTCTGAGACTGTCCCTTTATCCTCTGTGCTCCCTGTAATGGCGGTTGCCATCTTGAGCGTGTGGGCTGCACACTGCTCCACAGGCTACATCTGTCCACAAGTCTGTTCTAGAAGCCTCATCTGCCCAAAAATGTGCTTCCAAGACTTCGCCTGCTCCCAAGTTTACCCCAGAACCACTGGAGGTGCCAGTCATTGATCCATCAGAGGTTCTGCCGGTGGCTGAACAATCTGCAGAGGTGTCGGCTTATGCCGCAGATCCTCCGGAGGTCCCGCTGGTGGCTGCACTAACCCCCAAGGTGTTGACGGGTGCTGTAAATTCCCCGGAGGTTCCGCCAGTGGCTGCACAACCCCCGGAGATGTCGGCTCATGCTGTAGATACTCCGGAGGTTCCGCTGGTGGCTGCACAACACCCAGAACTATTGGTTTGCACCATTAAGCCCTCGCCTTGCCCTGCCACGGCTATGGAAGGGCCACCATTGAACTCTCAACCTGCCCTGCCACGGCCTCACCCTGCTTCGGCTAAGAAAGCCGCCCCCGAGTCTTTGTCATGTCTCGTTACGGCCACAGAGGTCGCTGAACCCTCATCTTGCCCTGCCACGGCCATGGAACCCTTGTCTAGTCCTGTCATGGATATGGAGGTTGTTTCTGAGTCCTCATCCTGCCTTGTCTGCCCTGTCATGACTATGAAAACCGTTTCTGAGTCATGGCCACGGAGGCCATCGTAAAATTGCGGAGGCCATTGTTAACCTCTCTGTGCTCTCTGTTCCAGTCCCACCTGATCCACCATGGTGTCCTCCGGCTCCGCCCTGGGGCTCCTTGACTCCACCAGTTGCTCCACCCTGGATGGTGACTGTTCTGCCTGTTCTGCCCAGGAGGGTGTCTGTTCCACCTGTTCTGCCCTGGAGGGCTTCTATTCCACCCGTTTTGCCCTGGAGGGCCTCTACTCTGCCTGCACCACCGTGGCTCCCTGCTCTGCCTGAACCGCCGTGGCTGCCAGTTCTACTTGGATAGTTGTGGCCCCATGGGCCACTGTCTCTGCTCCATGACCCAGGCCCATCACTACTACACTGTCTGCCACTGCTCTATGGCTCCCTCTCCCCATTTTGCTGCTGCTCTGACTCCCTCCTAGACTCTCCCCTGTTCCCAATTAGGAGCGTCTGGAATCCGCTCCTTAGGAGGGGGACTATGTCATGATCACAAGCTGGAGTGCCCATGAACTCCAGTAGAGGGCTCCGTTATGTGTGTGTTAGCTCTTTCTGTGTTTCCCCTGTCATATTTAGGTCTTTTATTGTGAAATGCGTCTCCCATTGTGTGTGTTCCCATGTCGTGTTCTAAGGACTCTTATTATGAAGTGTGTTCCCCACTGTTTTAGTGCTCCTCTTGTTCTGCCTCTGCCCACTTGTTTGTCTCCATAGCAATTGATCAGCTCCGCCTCCTTGTCTCCACTTTAAAAGCAGTTTGTGCTGGTTAATCTAACCGCTGAGTATTGAGTGTTTATCCTCCTTGCAAAGCGTTTCCTAGTTCCTTAGTCTTGTCTTGTTGTGTCCTTGAGTTTTCACCTGTGTTTTGATCTCCGCCTGGTTTCTGCTCTGTTTTGCCCCTTTGGATACCGTTTGCTCCTCGACCGACCCACCATTCCTGTTTGCTGATGTCTGACCCTGCCTGTATGACCATGTTTTCCAATAAAGCTTTGCAATTGGATCTACACGCCCCAGTCCCCTTCATTACAGTTTTAATATGGCCGTTACATTAATTTAATGTTTGTATATAATTAAGTGAAGGAATTAATTTAGGTGAGAATCGTGACCTACTACTACAGTGGCCTTTCTGAACAGTTTCCAGGATCGGCTCTCCTTATTGATTTAATTAGCTTTTTATGTTGGATGGGATGCCAGCAGGCAGTCGAACAACCAACTGTTATTTCACTCAGAAACTTGGCAAAAGGTCTAAATTTATTATGAAAGTGCACCAGGCTGCACAACGAGAAAATTAGCTTACGGTATTCACCAAAGGTCAAAATAAATGAGGAGAAGTGTTATGAAAAATATCCACAGACATTCCTATCTAGGCGGGATTAGAGTTCAGTGCTGTACCATGAGCTGCCTAGAACATTTAGCAAGCAAATTATGTTACAATATTTACTTTAACTCAAAAATTGGCAGTCAATGACTATCCTTAAATCCTGAGTAAGAAAATATCAAAAACCCATTTTACAAATCAAATAAATTGTTGATAAAATCATTGTGATTTATGTGCCTTTGTAGATGCATGAACAGGAGACAATGCTGAAGTCACGTAATATTTTTCTCTAGCTCGTACTCTCCCTCTTGAGCATCCAGTCCAATGCCGCTGGCAAATGTCAGGAGTTGTGGTGGAATGTCAGGAGTCACGGTCTGGCTCCATCACATCCCCTCAACCGAGCGGACAGGAGGTGCTCTCAGGTCTGGCCCTGCACCAGGCTCCTAGCTTTAATTAAAGAGGGCTTTAGGATGTGTGCCAGAGACTTTGGAGAGTCGCCTTCATCGATCACCCTCATCGTCTCATCTAGCTTTCCACACCCCCACAGCTTTTGAATCATCTTTGTACTCACTTTTTATTTTTTTTATTTCACCACTCATCGTCATTGGATGATGGATTGATGTTTTTCCTGTTTGAGTATGACTAACTAGGTAGGATGGGGGAAGCAGCAGTTGCCTGCAGGCTCTGCACTGACCTTTGCTTGGATGCACTTTGTCATGAGTGTGGATGAGCCACCCACAGGGATGGAGGCCCACGATTGCTCCCTCCCTCTGCCTGCAGACTTTTGCCGTTGTAGAAGGAGAACAGAGGCCCTCCCTACCTGCACTTGCGATCAAATGCAAGAGGTCTGTGGCTCAAGTGACAAAAGATATAAAGTGGGGACTTTCAGTTAAATCCTAAGTGATCCAGGTCTGCAGAATGAAGGTCTCAACATGCCTAACGGTATCTAAATATCTATGTAATCAAAGCCAGTGGCAGCCACTTCTCGCTTGTGTAATATCTGATAACATTCAAGTATCAAGAAATCAGCAGATGGTACTGCAACCGAGGCGAGAGTGAGAGTGAATTAAAAAATTATGAGCCCCTACTCTAACTGAGCGGTAAGAATTAGTCTGGAGTTGAAAATTCTCGTAAATTACTTAAAAGTCCCTGACTTTGCTCTTTCTGTGGCAGCCTACCAAAAAAATGTGCAGAGCTTGACTCAAATGGAGTTATTGTTTGTTTTTATATCTGGCAGCCTGTCAGTCATCTTATTTTAAAATCAGTTTTGCCCAGGCAATCCAGAGCCATGTAACTCCATTAAACAGGAGAGCAGGTACAAAAATAGCCTAATCTAATAGGCCTGGTTCACTCTGCCTTCATGAGACTGAACCTCTGATATCTGTCTGCCTCTTCTTTATCATAGACTGGAGACAATGCTGCTCACAGTGTACATGTTACAGGTACTCGCACAAAACTTTTACATTCATGCTTTTAATATTAGATATTATAAGCCTTTTCTGGTGAAACTTAATGGGATCATGCACATTTTGTCCAGTGATTTAATTTTTCATTGTTTTTAATTAGAAGTGTAATTTTAGTTCAGCCATTAAAACATGTATTGACTTAATTTTGTAATTTTTCACGACCTGTTCCGAGGAATGCCTTTGCCTAACATTAGACACAATTAATATTCACGCTTATACATTTACATATACATATACATATACATTTGTTTAGATTTTCCATAACCGACAGAAGATCAGTAAAATGTGCATTTTTTTCATTGTTCAGTCATGTGAGGAGTTTTCACTCTTTGTGTCAGAGGTTATATAGGCCTACATATAGCCTATAATACATAATATAGCCTATTTTAAAATCTAATTTAATTCAGTGATGCAAACAGAATTTTCATCAGCTGTTACTCAGGTTTTCAGAGGTGTAACATCCTTCAGAAATCATTGGAAACAGTTTTGCTGCCTAATATTTTTTTGGACATTTTCTTTGTCATTTTGTTAAGGATTCTTTTATGAATAGAAAGCTAAAAAGACCAGCATTGATAGTAAATCAACATATTGGAAGGATTTCTGAAGGATTGTGTGACACTGAAGAATGAGGTAAAGGCTGCTGAAAATTCTGATTTGCCTCACTGAAATAAATTACATTAAAAAAATATTAATTTTTTTTTGAACAGTTGTGTGTGTGTGTGTAAGTGCTACAAAATTAATACATTTTCCACTTATGTTATTCTGCATGCTTTAGATGGGTTTTTCTTCTTTGTACAGGTTATTTTAAGGGTTTTTCCATTGTTTTCATTGAAGTTTTAGTTTTTAATTTAATTTTAATAATTTTAAGTTTAATACCATTTATATGTTGTTGTTTTTTTTTAGTTTTTTTTTTTACTTAAACTAATCCAATGTATAATTGACATTTTGATGCTTAATACAATAGAAAAGCAATAGAGGTTTTTCAGTTAGTGTCTTCCGCTTATGTTCATGTAAAAATATGGCACGCAGTTGCTTCAAACAATGGTATAAACATCATTAAGTGTAAATTGTGAAAATTGAAATGAATAATCGCAATTACATTTTCAAGGTAAAAATATTTTTTGTCATAGTGGTGCAGCCCTACTGTTTGTGTGTGTAATAAATAAATAAATAAATATATACATATACATACATTTTATTTATATATTTAAATAAAAATAGACTATGGATATTCAGTATATGATCCAAAAGTAACTAGTAACTAACTACTTGAGTAGTTTTTTTTAGCTGATACTTTTTTACTCTAGTAACTAACCAGCCTATTACTTTTACTTGGGTAAATGTTTCTATAAGTACTTTTACTATTACTAGAGTACAGTTTTTGGGTTCTCTACCCACCTCTGTCTGCAAAACGTGAGAGCAGGTATGTGGAAGAATATTTCTGTAATGGTTCAATTGACTTTCATGGTATGAACAAAAATGTACGGAGACATTTTTCTTTTGTATCAACGTGTGGATGAGTAAACAAAAGTTCCAAACATCTCCTGTTGGATCACAATGTCTCTTTTCCCATTGTGTGCTCCATACATTCCCTACAGATGCACAAGGGTCCAATTACGGAGTTCGCTCAAGCTAGGCGCACTTTGCCACTGGAGGTCATCTCTTTGGGGTAGCATCATTTCTCGGTAAACGCATAGCGTGTGTTGGGCCATCTGAGAGAAAGGAGTCTTCTGAGGACAGACCTTTCTTCCAGGCAGACAGTACACTCATTATCAAATATTAGTCATTTTGCTCTTTGCTGTAAGTTATCAGACAAAGAGCATGTGCAGAAGACACACAGAAGCAGACAAATTTTTTATAAGGAAACAAAATTACTGGAAAACGTACTTGCTGTATGGTGTCCTAATGCAAGTGTTAAAGATGTTTAATCAACCATGTCCTATTGTAGATGTTTTTACAAATGAACAAGTCTACTTTGACATTTTAAATAAGGTCACTGAGGTCATCTTCTGTTTACTTGCCCTGAAGCTTTCTGCTTTCTCTAACAATGTATTTTGAATTCCGGGTGTGTCGTAGTTCAAGAATTTGACTTGGTAATCAATAAAAGAGTTACTTTCTGCTCTGAATTATTTCCGGAGTTATGTGTTTGCGTTTCTTGCGTCCGTTCTAAATTGTGAGGCTTGGGTGCATCGATCTGGATGATAAACAGCAAGAGAGAAGCCCATATGAAGTTGCTGATGCATTGGTCTCGACCCAAGGGACAATTATTCAGTGATTTATACTCTGAAGCGCCTGGCTAATACCTCACTCCATTTAATTAATGGGGAGTTTGTGAGAATAATGAAAAATAACAGAGAGTGATGTTTGTAGTATTTCTTCTGTGTAACAGTGTCACAGTGTACAACTGCTTTTTCATTGAGGTAATGCTGATTCTTGTGCTGGAGCCAGTGCTCGGCTGAATGGTGAACCTTTCTCAAAACTGACCAATGTTTTCACTATAACTTCCTTAACAGTAATGTAAGTTTTGAGAACATGTAACATATTAAGTTTAATGTTTGATTGCGCTAATATATGATTACCATCTGATTGTGATGCAATGGGTAAGAATATATAGTGTAATGAGTTCACAGATATACCATTATAATAATATAATAAACCATTAAAAAGTTTGAGGCAGTAAGATTTTTTTCCCACTTTTTTAATACAGTAAATCTATACTTTTCATCAGGGAGCCATTAAATTAATCAAAGGTGACAGCAAAGACTTGTATTGTACAGAAACATTCTATTTCAAATAGAATACGGGTTCACACATATTTGTAAAAGATTTTTTGCTATTTCATGTACTTAGGAACAGCTTGTGAATTTAACATGCATTCTAGTTTTATTTATGTGATTACTTAGACTGAGCTGTTTTTGGTCTCCTGGTCCTTCACATAATTGGTTCTAGACTGTTTAAGACCAAAGCTTTAGTGACTTTTTGGAGGAGATGTGTGGAATGATTCCAGAATGATCTCCGGCACCAGCTTTCCCATTTCAGTCACTATCATACAGACAGTATTTGAGCTTCTACTGTAAGCTGTTACATGAACAGAATTTGAGACTTACAGTTATTAATACATGTGGTTGTCAATCCCAAATACTAACTGTCAACAGCCAGAGTTTCAGAACATCTGACATCTGAATCTGAGGCTCAATTCTGAAAGGTTTTTAGAAAGAAAAGCAAATAGAACGAGAGAGTCAGTGATGTATGTGATAGAAAGTGAGAAATGGAGGAAGGGAGAGGAAGAGAGAAGAGGCAGTAGCCCCGTGTGCTCATGAGGGCAATGAACTTGTTAATTAGCCTTCTCCTGTGCGTTTTTATAAGTACCATTAAAACTGCTCACTAAAGCAGGGGACCACTATCGGTTCCCAACCAGAGAAAACTCATCCAAACTTTAAAGTGGTGGGAAAGGTAGAGCAGCCTGAAGCACTAATATGTTTCTGGATGAGATGGCTGTGTAATGGTCCAAATAAAGCGCCTCTCGGATATGGAATGATAAATGGAGTAGAGCAGAATGCTGCAGCCCTGTGATTGGGCAATCAGACTGTATTGGTGTAACAGACCAGTATGAGAGTGATGATGGCAAAAGTACTGTTTGCTACATTAGGAACAAGTGGGATGGTTCACTACTAGTCCAACAACTGACTAACCAGCGAGGCTGTCTTTTCTAACTGTCAAACATGCTCTGCGAATTTACATCTTTAAATTTAGTTTTGCTACAGCTATCGAAGCCCCAATTTTATAACCAATCTTATAATACCGCTAATTTTGCCATAAAACTGTGATTAAGAAATGTTTCAAAATTGGTCTGTGGATCCATGTACACATGTGTCTTTGGCCAGCTTACTGTTTTGTGTTGATTTTTTTTATGATTTTTTTTGCCATGAGCATTGTAATTTTTTAGATGGCATGTAAAGTGTAAAATAAAAGGAGAACTCTGCATTCTGTTGCTTTTTGTCCAGCTGTTTCAGGGCTTCCTTAAGACCAGTTGATGCAATTTTGCACATTGCTATCCTGTCCTCTTTGTTCATTTATTGTTCTGTGCTCTGCAGGCTTCTTGACACTTTGTTTCTCTTTCAGTGGCTCCCTCCACTGTATCCCCCATAACGCCATGGAGGAGAGAGATGGAGATCTTAGTACTGGGGACAGTAAGCTGTGCATCTGTGGTCTTCCTTCTCTTGACTGCCATCATTTGCTACAAGGCCATCAAGAGGTAATCTCAAATGTTTAAGATATTTTATGCCTTATTTATTTATTTATTTATTTAATTCTGACTCTTGTATTTTTTGATTTTACTTGTCTTCATTTTCAGAACCACATTTTAAAAAGTATATATAAAGAATATGACAACTCTGTAATTTGTTTACACATTTTATATAATGTTGATCACTGCATTTGTTTGTAATTCAGTTCTTTCTTGTTTGGAACAAAATGAAATACTTTGAAGAAGGTTTCCACCAAAAAAAAAAAAAAAAAAAAAAAAAAAAAAAAATAT
>JAUMHE010000075.1:11135838-11153171 GCA_032359235.1 Enteromius mattozi
TTTTATACTTTTCCCGTTAAATACAATTGGATTCAGGTGCTCACCAAATAAGTACCTCAATAAACAGAATGAAGTATATTTGTGTAGAAATTTAACAAAGACTGGCATGAAATGCTTAGAGAGCTTAGAATACTCAGAGAGATACTGATTTAGGAGTAAATTGCAGTGGTCTCTTATTTTTTTCCAGAGCTGTATATTATATTTTATGTTCAAGAGAAGAAGAAAAAAAACCTATAAAGGTTTGGAACGACATGAGGGTGAGTAAATGATGATAGAATTTTCATTTCTGAGTAAACTATACCTCTAGGTTGATGCTGTCTTTGTTTTTTAAAGCACCATACAAGCCTACAGGTAAACAGAGAAAATTCCATTAGCGTTTTATCTGTGTCAGCTTTATGCTTCCTTAATATAACAAGATAACAAGGCAAAAAGATGAAATCTCCACTTCTCGTCTGAAACTTGAATTGAGTGTTGTTATTTTAGTTGAGATGACATGAGGCTGTTGCCTTCCTACATTAGGAAAAACAATGACTATGATTTAGGAAAGGGACTGATGGTGCAGTAGAAGGCATAAACATTGCATGTTGTGTCAGCCTTAAGCTGCTCTTTTGGTTTGGTACCAGTGACATGCTGTCAAGGGAACAACTGAGAGGCCTGTCAAATCAGCTGCAGACAGCGAAATGGCCTCAGACAGTCAAAATCACTCTCACAGCGAAAAAGGAAAGAGGCTCCCATACTGTCTTTGATACATCTAGGGCTAAACTATGACAATTCATAGATTTAGCAGATGTATTGCTATTTTGCATTTTGCTGTATCATATTTCTCTTCCAGGTAATGATAAAAGCTCTCAGCTGCCAGGTTTGAGTCAGTAAGCATTTTTTATTTAAGGAACAAGCATTGACCTTTAATATTAGCTATCCCTATATCACTTTCTGCAGTAGCTTCAACACTTTTTTATATTCATAAGCTATAGTGTGAACTTAAACATTTTTGGCTGCATACCATTTTGTGAAACCTGACAGTGTAAAGAAAATCCTATATAAAGCAAAGACTGGCCATAAAGAGAAGAACATTTTATTCAAAAGAGAGCCACTGATATCCCATTTTTATCTGCAATAGTACAGTATTTCACTTTTGACTATTTATCATGAGGATTTATCACTGCAGGTGTTTTCCTCCTCCTCATATTTGTTTAAACCTTTAGAGTTTTTGGGTGCTGATTTTGAAATATACAAAGGATAAATTATTTGCCGAAGTGAATTCACACTCAAGCATTTCACTCTATAACCGAAACACTCCTAAATTGGTGGGTCAACATAGGAAGCATCATCAGGTTTCATCTTTAAAAAACATGTAACAGCTGGTTGCATGGCTTAGGAGTCTCATGCAAGTGATAACCACCGTGTTTCCATGACAAAAAGCGAGGATGAAATTAAGCAATACGTTTGTGCAATATTTTTTGTAAAATTCTCGAATGAAGAGTCAGCACACTGCAATCACCTGCAATCTGTGACCATAGTTGTGCAACTTTTTGTGTCTTGCCATACATGGTAACAGCGTAATTAAAAAACATTAAGTATGCAGTTTCATTAATCATAGTTTTGTGAAAGGTGATTTGCATCACGGTTGTTATAACTGTATATTTAAGATGACCTGAACGCTTTATTGACAATTTGGCTTTGCAGCACCAGAACTGATTGCCCTAGCCCCCCCAAAAAAACAGAGTCCATGTGATAAGCATCAGTTGACTATATTTGGCCTGGTTCGTGTCATCCCGAAATTACTCTCATTAAATTGAAACTATTCAGATGTTCCAGTGAAACTAGTGGAGGTGGATCCAATCTGTTAATGTTAAAACATTCCAGTCTTCTGGAAATTAATCTTTTATTTATGAAAGCTATGGAACATCCCCTCCTGGCTAATAAACGGAGACTTGTTATGAGCTCTGTTTTGGAATCATTTCACTTGGTGAATTCGTTTGTTACACATTGCTTCTTTTTTGCCTGAGAACTTGGTATAAGGAAGCCAACTCCCAAAGGAAAACCCAGCTGGCAGCTATTTCCCCACTAATGAGCTTGCCCAGTCTGCCAAAATGAAGAGAGAGACATGTTTAATGCCTTCCTTTATATGCATGCAAACACATCATTTAGCTATGCCCAATGACCGATGCACCACAAATGGTGCTTCCTCAAACAGTCACTAAAATGTCCCAGTGAAGGCTCGGATTATTACCCCAATCATTGCTTTATGGCTTCTGCATGCTGAAGCCTGGTGTGGTTCACTTATTGTAATGAGTTTAATGGAATTAGAGGCACTAGAGGGGAAAGCTAAAGCAGTTTTGTTGAAAAGTTGCTCAGTGTATATAGTGAAGAACAGATCTTAGAGGAGAGAAATGCTGTGGTTTTTGACTGCTGTAAACGAATGATAAAGCATCCTGGTCATTGAACGGTAGTGTAATTATGATAACGAAGACTCTAAACAAACTCATTCAGAGCCCTCAGGATAAGATAGGCGAACATAACTTCAGTTCCTCTTGTTTTTCCCCCACCCTCTTAGCTCTGCTGAACATGCAGCATTGTTAAATGCTGTCATGCATAGTTACAGCCAACACCTCCTAAAATAACTTTTTGGGTGAACTTCATTCACATTTAAAATGCTAATTAGACTGACACTGTGGCTAAAAAGGTAAAAAAAAAAATTGTTTTTTCCAATATGGTAAAAATGTGCACATACTTTTTAGAAAACTTCTCTTACCGATGAATATTTGAGTTTATATGTTGCACTCATGCTTGAGGGTAATAAACATTCTAGACAGTACTACTATTGGACGACTTATGTTATTCAATACCTTTTGGACTCTCTGATTTTATAAAAAAATAAATAATGCCTGTGTTGTGATTTTTAAAAGAGTAAGCAAGGTTTTTATAAATATGCTCAGGGTAAACTCAGGCACTTAAACTTCACAAGAAATAGCAAGAGACTTTACAAGATGCCTAAAAGGATAGAAATAAATACCTAAAATAATTTGAATTGACAGTCAACTTGATGTTAATTTATATTTTGAAGACGATTTACGATTTGATGGGGACATGACAGGAGACTGCATAATAGTTATATATCATCATTTACCTTATCCTTCTCCTACAGTCTTATGGAAACAATCTCAGCCCACTCTGTTTATTTTCAGAGGAAATGAATACATTCTTTTGTTTATTCCATAGAGCCAGTTTATAAAATATTTACCTTTACCTGTAATGTTTTGTGTAGCCCTCTGCCATGTGTGTACTACACATCATGTATTATTTAGGGCCCAGGCCCACATTTGGAGGTGAGGATGTGGCTTTTTGTAGGTTTTGCAGTGATATTCCAGGTTTCTTTTCAATGAGAAAAGACTACTGAACCACTGAGGATCTAACCCTGTTTACCAAACAAGAAACCTTAAGTGTTATATGAGTGTATGTATACATGTACTATAGACTGTTCATATGGATTCCATTCAGCTTAGCTTCACGCTGTTATAGTATGTATCTAAAACCAAACATTAACACATTCAAAATCACCATAATTGAAAAAACAACAATCTTTGTCACTATAGTATAAATAGTTTTTATGCATCTACACAGGAAGAGAACGGCTCTTACAAGTTATCGCTTGTTTTTCTAACATCAGCTATGTTTCAGAACTTATCCTTCCTGATCAGCATTTATTTTAGTCCGAGAGGCATTTTTGGCCCACATATTCCCACAGGATTTGTGTGTTGATCTCAGAGGAGAGGTCACGTACGACCCAGGCAACCGAACAGTGTGCTGAAATGTCTGGGGAATGGCCATGAGGACCTCTCAGGTGCTGCTGTCCATCAGTGAGAAAAGGTGGTAAAGAGAGCAGAAACAGAGTGAGAGAGGGTGTGCAAGCAAGCAGGCTCAGTGCTGATTCAGGGGAAAGATAAAGGAGTTTTTGGCTTCCCGTCCTGGCACGTTACATAAGCTGAGCAGAACTGGGCGACTGTCAGGGCATCTGCACACGGTGCAGTAGAGCAACACGACTCGAGGGACATCCGCACCACTGCTGGAGTCCATGAGCCTTTAGCAGGTTGGAGGGGGGGCAGAAACAACTCTCAGTGGAAAATTACTGTTTAGCTGAAAAAGCATAAGTGGTAGTTTTACGCCGTGGACTTCCAGACAGGATGTATGCAGATTGAGAAGACAGGGATGATGTGATCAATCCAAAGGGCCTTCTTTGCTTAAAGTATCTGACTATTCATTATGGAGTCTTTGTTTTCCATTTGCATTGAATTGTTCTTCATTTGTCCAGCCGTTAAGCGTGTCAAATAGACGAAGACCAGTCCTTAAGTGACCCTGGTCTACAGTGCAGCTCTGCAGCTCTTCTTTTATTTATAATATGCTGCTATCAATTTTGTGTTTAGTTGAGCTAATTATCTTGTATTTAATGTTATGTCAAGGATAATACAACTATTTTATTTCTCCCTGTGTGTTGATTTCAGAAAGGAAGAAGGATAGCAAGACCTTGTTTCCTTCACATTTTTTTTTTCTTGCTATCCTTCCCATTCCACCCCTCAAAATCAGACGAGGCAGAGTTTTTCCCATGTGTAAATCATGCAAAGCAAGAGGATGTCTTTATAGGAAAGCCCTGCAGCCTGGGGCATCTTGTGACAGATGGCCCCTGCAGAGCTACGGGATTGTCTCATCAGTCCTGCCCAAGAGACAGAGACTGTGTTTATCACAACAGATGAGCGCTAGCTACCTCTAAACATTTAATCAATCTCGACAAGGAATTCAGTTGAAGGTATAGAAACAGGGTCTGTACTCATAATAATATGCTGTCTAATCAAACAGCAGAAAAAATAATGATTATTTAGTGATAATGCACACAGAAATGAAAAATCTTGTTTACCCACCCTCCTGTCATTCCAGTCAAAATGACTTTTTCTTCTGCAGAAAGAATATTTCAACTTTTCCCCCCATACTATTATAGTCAACAAATCTGGTACATGTTTATAAGGAACTATCCTTTGAAATTCTTATCTACCTCCATACAAGATTTTAGTTTGTTTATTAGCAATGCAGCATTTATTTGATCAAAAATACAGTATGTACTGTAATATTGGGGGAAATTATTGCAATTCAAATTCAATTTTCTGTATTTAAATGTTAAATTGTAGTAGTCATTACTCAAGTCTTCAGGGTCACATGATCCTTCAGAAATCATTCTAAAATGCTGATTTGGTGCTCAAGTAGCATTATTATAAATGTTGGAAACCGTTGTGATTCTTAATATTTTTTTAAATTCTTTTAAATATTAATGAGGTTTGAAAACATGAACATTTTACCATGTTTTAATAACTGATGTTGAAGCTGTAGCTCAGCTCCACACACCAATGACATTTCATATGGGTCAGCTAAAACAAATGCTCTTTATCTTATCCTGTCTGCAAAAGCAGCCTTCATTCAACAAGTTGCTATCTCGTGTGTATTTCTCTGGAAAAAACGGGTCAATTTTAATGAGCTCAAACCCTGTTTATGAAATTAGACTTGTCCTCCAGACAGATCCCAGAGTGCTGGAGACAGTAGAGATGGGCTCTGTAAAGGTCAGATTGTTTTCTTTCTCATGACCATTTATATTTTTCCTGACCCAATCATTAATGTGATGTGGAATCTCTCGTTCTAGTATTTTCTGTTATTGTTCAAGCTTCTGGTGTGTTTACTGTTGAACTCAGTGACCGCACAAACTTTACTCTAAGTCAAATTAACTTTTTTTTTTTTTTTACATTTCCACACAATTCGAAGAATAAGTAAAATAAGTGTGAGTCACATATTTGCAAGTGTGAGAGCTACATGTGCTAAAGTTGTATTTGTTTAATGAAACTCAAATAAATATAAGGACTTTGAATACTGTATGTACTAAAAGTATTTGATTTCTGCTGTAGTCAGTTTGTTTTGTTATGTTCTAATCCCATAGAACACATTTATTACAAAATAAATTATATAAATATGATTATTATATCATTTTGTAAACTTTTGTTAAATCAATGTGAAATTGGTTCAATGGGGTCACCATAGGTCACCTAAACATTTGAATGGTAATGCATATTCTAGTTTTATACTGTATTATATTGCTGTGCTGTTGGGCAGTTCTCTACTTATCAGTTTGATTTCTTTAGTGAATTTAGTGAACTTAAGTGTCATTTCCATGGTAACTGTCGTCTTAGTGGATTTCACTTAATTCGGATTTACTAAAAAAGGAAGCAGGCTAATGGTTTCTACGGAGGCATACTTCAGCACTTAACCTTCGATTTATATTAAGGCTGTCTTAAAATATTTATTAGGTATTGTTGAAAATCAATTTCACTATGGAGATTCTGAATGGCATTTTTACATCCATAAACCAGTCGCTGAGCCCTATTGTACGAACGTGTCATTTTAGCAATGACGTGGTAGTTTAGCATACTCCATTAGCTTATTGAACATTGTCAATAGCTGCTTTCATGTAGCCCCTTTCTGTACAGCCTTGCTTTGCAAAAGCTGACACATTAATATGCCCCAACTAATTCAAACCTTTACTGATATTAATTTTGGCATCTCACAAAATGTGTATCCCCAGCATCCATCTTTCAGCTCTTACCTCAGGCCCTCTCTAACATTAAGTCAATATGTGACTGACATGATTTAACAAAAATTCAACAGATTGGATCTGTGCGCTCCGCTGTTTGGCCAGCTCTGGATTTTAATGCAGTTATGAAGGCAATTGGCTGCAGGCAGGTTGCATATTTCAAATCGTAATAAAGAACGGACAGGCCAGAGCGCATACCACAGCTTTTTATTTACTTGATGACCTGTGCTGCTGTTTATCAACCCAGACTTTGTTAGTGTCTCAAGGAGCATCTATAAGTGTGCACTGGGACTTTCTGAAACACTGATGGTAAAATAAAATGAATTCTGTACGCAGAAAAAAAAACAAAACTAATTTAACCTGCTTAGTGTTTTCCTTTCCTAGTTCTTCTGTTTGCCTTTGAGACATTGTATTTCTTTGCACTAAGCTCAAGCCTCTCCAACCCGATCAATAGCATCCTCAGTCTGAGCAAAAATAGTCGTTTGAAGCTTAATCTTTTTGTTCTCTTTTCCAGGAAACCCCTTCGAAAAGAAGAGAACGGCACAAGCCGAGGGGAGTATGCCATGAGCTCACGCTGTAAACAGCAGGTAGTGGAAACCAATAACACTGGAGTATAGTGGCCATGCTACAGCTGAACACTCTCCCTACTACAGCAACACCATCTCTGTTTGGGTTTATGAGATGGACGCAAGGTAAATTATGAATTTAGGAATGGTAAACTTCACGGCTGCCCTTCTTGGGACATAAAATGATGTTTAAAGAAAAGACAAAAGTGAATATGTAATGACTGATGTGTATAGGCAAGTATAAGCAGGTTTTGCAGAGACATGGAAATTCTAAGCGATGCTGGCAGCTGCACGAGTATCACGAGACTCAACCTGGCGGCCCCCCTGGGGCCCCTTTGAGGACAATATACAACACCAACAACTAAATAAACGCATGCACTTTCTGTTGAATGCAATGATGTTTTAAAATTCCTGTCTTCTCTTGTCTTTAACTCTGTCTTTGCAGTGTTCCTCATTAAACATTAAGGGTTCTCTCACTTCATGTAGATTGTGTGAGTGTTTAATGGTTAAATGACTGCATTGGCCCCATTGTTTTGATACAATCAACAAATGGGATCGGATGGTCCTGTATTTTGTGTACCAAAAAAATATACAATGGAAATTAAGAAACGTTTTCCTTAAACTCCCAGAAATTTATTGTGGTTTGTGTTACTATGCAATTGGAAAGGATTGAGTTCTTGAGGTGCATGTTTATAATACAATAAAACACTTAGCAGCGCTAATAGCGATTGTCTGATCGTTCTATCCATTTGTATTCAAATTAGTCTGATGGTGTAGCCCACATGTGAAAGAGATCTAATTATAAATGCATTAAAAAAAACAACAGGCATGATGAATTAGTTTTAGGGATGGATTAAAATAGCTGATATAAAAATTTGTACTATTTCGTCAAAAAATAAAATGCACCCCAAAATTGTTAGGTTTTGTGAATGTCAAAGCAATGTTTGGATGCGTAGACAACATTATGTACAGTATAAAATATAGAAAACTCTTTATTTTGAGATGAATAATTGATTGAGTAGTTGAGATCTTAAAAAATCATAATAGGTGTGAGTTCCATTATAGGAAAGCACTCTTTAGGAAATAGTGCTCTTAAAGGGTAAGTCATTGCCATAATGTTTTAAGTTGGCTCTAGACAAAAGACATTTCAAAACAAGTGTTCACAATTAAATATCCATTATCTTCCAAAAAATATCCAATATGTACACACAAGTAGTAAAAACTGACTAATGTTATATTATAACAGATATGGTCCTGATATATGGTGCATCATTCTTTAACTAGTTTGGCTTTCTGTGTTACATTTATATGGAATGTACACAATATGATGGATGTCCAATATCAGTTTACCTTTCGGTAGTCGCGCATACCCTTTCATTTGTTCATTTGTTCATGAAAAGTGGTCCAGAATTTTGCACCATTTTATTTCAATTTTAAATAATTTAAAATGTATTGTGTGTGTGTATTTAGATTTTTAACTTAATACAATGGGAAATATATAGATTTTACCATAGTCATTTGCTCAAATCATTATGGTTAATATAACAAAAAAACAGTGCACTGGTGTAACACAATATTATTTTGTGGTCCATCTCTTTGTCTCTTATCAAGTCTCTTATTGACCTTTTTTGGCAACTCATAAAAAACTAGGACGTAACAAGCTTTTACAAAGACAGTTTAAAGCTATTTTTAAAGTCGTTAATACTGTGATTTCATGTGGGTTAGTGGATGCTTTAAAGATGTATCAAGGTGATTCATCTAACAAGTTTAACCCTAAATTTAGCTTGTATCACTCTTAACCAGATCCTCATTTATTTTTCATTGGAACTCTATATTGAACGTGTCTAGAACACCTCCCCCTCCCCGTTTTGTAGACCGGAGCTTGTTGTAGAAAACAGTGATGCACTGTTCATGCATAGTAACACTGAACTATGAATCATAATATACAACCATATACTGTACATCTGAGCAATGATGTTTACATAACATACAAGCTTGTGTGAACAAATAACCCTCTTCATATTCTGTAAAACATTCTCACAATCTACTGTACAGTCATTCACCCGTTCAACAAGATATATGAACTGAAGATATATGTGTATTATACTGTACATAATATACTGTATAAGGTACTCAGAATTGTATTGCATGAATGTACATATCAATATTTGCCTTCTTGACAGTCTATTGTGTGTACAGAGTAAGAGAAAATGTTTATAGGGATAAGTATAAGTCGATGTGTCGTCAGAACAGAATAAGTGTTATTGTTTGTCTGGAACAAGCCATTAATGTATATTTGAGTAATCAGAGGTTGTTGCACAATGTATGCATCACATACCAAAATGTAAAACTATTATATATTGTGCATTGAACTAATTTAATTGCAACTTGCTGACTTTTTTAGTTTTAAATAAAATTGTACTACTGAATCATATCTGGTATCTTTTCATGTGTAAAACTCTTTGGTCGTCATTTAAAGTTTTATGGTTAGATTAGTGCATGGCTGTCAAAGCTGTACATGTGCAGCTTTCTATTCAGAAAATATGGTCTATGATAGACTGTATAAAATATGTTTAGAAATCTGTTTTTAAAATTTCATTACACTGTTGACACCTGATATCTGTCAGCCTTGGAAGGTTTTGCTGTTGTATGTGGTGGATAATTATGTTTCATTAATTGCTAGCTGAGATATAATTATCTCTATATAGTTGTTGTACTGTATATATATCGTAACTAGCAGCAACAACAAGGACTCATAAGACTAGTATTATATTACTCTCATTCTGTTGCATATAAAATGTTTTCTTTCAGTATATGTATAATTACACACACACACACAAATATATATATATATATATATATATATATAATGTGTGTGTGTAATTATTATTATTATTATTTTTTTCAAATAAAGGGTTATCAGAGACACTAAAACCTCCATGTCAGGCAAGTAGGAGCATTAAATTAGGAGAAATTGTAGGGAGAAAATTTCACCTTGCTTGACAAGTAATTTAGAAAAGTGGAATATCAAGATGTTTTTCCTATAAACTAGAGTATACACTTTCTCTGTTCAGCTAGGTAAATTATCTCGGTGGGGATAAGGATGATAAATTGCTTGGAGACCCTGAAGGCAGAGCGGGCTGTCGTTCAGTCACTTTTACATTAAAAAAAACAAAAGTGTAATGCTTTACAATATTTACGTTGTCAATTAGTCAAGCACCAGTGAGGCTTCACGTCAGTCAAAGTTATTTGTCCATGACCTCATACCAGTGCTCTCATTATAAATTGCAATTCTCAAAAATATATTTAAAGCACTAAAAATCACAAACAAATGAAGCTGACATTGTTTTGTATTAAAGAACATGTTATTTGCAAAAATCTAAAAACTGATTTGTTTCATAAGTAGTCAGTCATATACATATATATATATATATATATATACACACACTCACACTGAAGCACACTTCTATATGTTCATAAATGTGACTACAAGTGATCACGTATACAAGTGTGCGTGTTTCAGTGCAGGCATTCATGAAATTATCAACAAGCTTTCATGTGCAGAGCTTCTTTCCCTCCAGGCAGCCACACACTGGCCGCTGGCAAAATAAGGAGTTGGTTCCCTCACCTCTTCTGCTCGAAAGCTTTCAAAGCTTCCTCATAATCTCCCTCTATAATAGGTGACCCAGTATTAACACGTTGTTGATGTTTTATCAATGAGAAGGCACCCAGAACCCTTTGAAGATTGCTTTAGAGGACATCACATGTCACAAACCCATAAAACAACCACCAAATCCCCAAGACCAGGGTTTTGTATTTAAGTAAACATGTTAAATTACGGTTAGCACAAAGATGCACGGGACAACCGAGGTGCGTTACATGTTAATGAGGAATGCATATCTAAATAAAAGAAGCTAAGAGAGCTGTTCTCTAACTTCTCCATCAGACGTGCCATTTGAAGATAATGCAATGAGACGGCTGGGGCCATTTGGAGCACTGATGCGTCTCTTCTCCACCGAGACTTGACTTACACGGGAACAAAGCCAACCCGACAGCCTGTAAATCGCTCTGCTCAGCTTCTGCTCATGGGAGGAGAGAGAGAGGTCCACTTTTAGACGATGACACAAATCTATAGATATGACTTCATCATGACAGCCCTGTAATCGATGATTCCGCTGAGACATCACATGTAAATGATAGATCCATTTAAACTTAAACTTATATTTGCATGTGAAGGTTAAATAAATAAACCAAACACTAAAGAAGCTTTGCTTTTCTGTCTGTGTCATTGTCGAGAGAGAAAGCTAGAGCTCTGACTGTGCATATTATATTGTCAGGATTTGTAGCACTGCATTCAGCCTGAGTTGGGACAATAACAAACTCAACCGTGGCTCCCAAGCTGTGGCACAGCTGAAGCTAAGGCCTTTTGGGCCATATGGATCAAATGAAATGGACTGGAGGGGATAATCCTTCTGCTGTCCCCTATAAACAAAACCAATGCACCACCGCTAATGTGGCTGCACCCATTTGCATCTCATTGGTCCAAGCCTCAGAATCAACAACAACAACATCTGTGAAAAATGCACCTCTCTGTTGTACAGGCTGTTCTTTGTAGGGATGTTTTCAGACTTGGTTCGAAAGTGAGAAAGCCTGACACGGTTACTAGCAGTTATTGGCTTCCGTTTAGGCTTAATCCAGCCAGATATGTGATACATTTCAGTTGAATTTGTTAGAACAAACAGCATTCAGGAGCACTATGATGCAGAATGCATTTCACCTCGCTGTTTTTGCATTGTTTTTAAAGATAAACAATTAGTTCAAAAACACAGGAACAAAAGTTATTGTTCTTGATGTGAACAGGCCTTAAGTGAAGCAACCATTTATTGAACTGATATGTTTAAAAACAGATTAATTTCAAAACTAAACAAGTGAACCACTGAATCATTCATTCAAATGATTTGTTCAAAAACATGGTTTCATTTAGAAATGTAAAACAAATAAGAGAGTCACAAAATCGTCTTCTTAACCAGTTGGTTCATTCACTGATTAATTTAAGAACTAAACAGTCACTGAACCACTGATTCAACAAATTCATTCAGGAATGAAAAACATCATTATGTGTGTTGCTCAGGAGCACATCTGCCTTGGTTCGGGCAATATTGACTAAAATGTAAAATACTCAATATTAACTTCTTGTTTATTTAACTGTTGTCTAAAACTTGGACAGCTGAAATGTTCTGCAGTGCAGTCCTGTGAAAATGTATGTTTTAAGAGGTTTAGCTTTAATTTTAATAGCAATGCATTTAATAAAACCGCAGAGTCACACTCTGCAGTTTTGGATGTCTGGGGAGCAGTCAGCCTTTAAACGGCTCTGTAGTGTCAACCGGTGCCAGAGTATGATGGAGAGCCCTACAATGCTCCAGCCTTTTCTGCCAGCACTTTTGGAAGATTTCTAGACACTCAAGAGTTTGCACAAAACAAATGGCCACTTACCCCTCTCCCCCAGGCCTTTCTGACAGTGAGGTGTGTAATCAATGTTCAGTGTTGACCTTTCTAAGGCCATTCATCCACATAAATGGCGCAATGGAAAGCTGATGGAGAAAAAAAAAAGCGCAAGACCGAATGCTGTGGTTTGGCCCATCTCACAAATTTTAATGATAGTGGACAGTTGTGGGATAGAGTGATGGTAGGTTCCTGGCTCTGAGAAAGGAAGAAAAGGTAAGCAAAAACAGAGGAAACCAAATCAATGACGAAATCCTCTGTGCTTTGTGTTACTCACTTTCCTTTAGATTAAACTGCAAATAATTATTACTGTAACACTATATAAAACATTCATACAGCTAATATGTTTCAATATTTATACTAAAATATAAGTGTATGTATAAATGTATAATACAAAACATATTTTAAAGATTATTCTCATAAATCAGTGTCGTTATGGTTAGTATTTGTCTTTCATTTTTATGTTTTGTTTTGATATTGAGCAAAACAATTATGCGTATGCCTACTCTACATGAACAATCAACACCAACAGCGTTTTATTTGTAACCGTTTCCTCAATTTATTAGCTATGGAGTTGCATTGCCACCCTGTGGTTATCAAATAATTACACGAGCCAAAAAGTAGGCACAGCAGACTTCACAAATATGTCAAAACAGAGGAAATTGCGTTCTGTAATCTATTT
Source organism: Enteromius mattozi (assembly GCA_032359235.1). Taxonomy (NCBI): domain Eukaryota; kingdom Metazoa; phylum Chordata; class Actinopteri; order Cypriniformes; family Cyprinidae; genus Enteromius; species Enteromius mattozi. Next base: position 11,149,217 of record JAUMHE010000075.1, read on the forward strand.
CTGCAAAAATATTTATGACTCTGAAACCTGAATAGGCCTAAGTATCGTTACATCTGATCATGTGTGATTTAAACGGAATCATTTTATCTAAGAATGTATTCATTATGGTTACTAACAGTGATATTAAGTCAGATTCAAAAGAATGAGCAAAGTTACAAATAAGCCATTTTTCAAGGAAGAGCACGTGAGCCAAAGCAACAAACACAGGAAAAGTCCCACAGAGTTAGTTTTTCCCGTTCTGCCCCCTGCTGGTGAGAACTCAGACACACCGCAGGTTCTCTCCTCCTCAACTATGTGTATTTATTGTTAACTCCGAGAAATTCTAGAACCTGCAAAGCCACCACATCCGCCAGCTCTGCTGAAGTAAAGGCCAATGTCACGTGAGCTTTTGAGTCTAATCTGGGAACAATTTAGAGCGGCCTTTTCTGACAGAGTTGTCTTAGTAATGTTGTTTTGTTTTGTAACACAAATATATCACCTCATAATTAGGAATTATGTAGCATAGGGTTTTTGTGCAACTAGTGCCACCTAGCGACACTACAATAAAGCATCTTTGCAAACGCATTATTCGCGCGTGACGCCTCTCCCGACCAAACAAAGTGAAGACATGTCTCAACAGCTAAAAAGTAGACTACTTTAAATAACATAATAAGAACACTTTTAAGTTTATCTTACCTGTCGAGAAGAAAGTATCGTTTGAAACCCTAACATTCCTGCCTCCATCTTGTAAAAGGAAAAACTGCTGGTGTTTATCCTTCTTTTACACCGTTGTCTCTGTTATTTGGCAAGTCTTTGAATATTGTCTTGCACTTTTGTAATCTGAATTTCTTTTTCCACACCGGCTAAATACCCATTGGTTCAGCCTGATGCAGTAACCAAGCTCCAAACTGTCACATACAGGTAGGACGTCCCATGATTTAAAAATACATATAAGTTCTTTATAAATGGCAGAATACTGACTGGTACAGTTCACTAATATGAACGAAAGGGTTACACAGTTCACATTCATACCTCAGTGGATGTTTGCTCTTTATTCAGGCCTTGAAAATCATTGAAAGAGGACAGGAGTGGAGGCGCACCTTTGCCAGAATTGGCTTTTCAGCCATTGTCCACAAGATACTTCAAGGGAAGGCACTTCAAGCGGAGCATAGTATTGGCTGGGAACAGAGTAGACATACTGGGAATCTGGGCAATGCCATCAGTTCTGCTCTCAGCAAGAAATCTGGCCATCTGGAAGGTGCCTTGTTCTGGCTGCCACCAGAACTGACCTGAAAAAGTGCAGGTCAGGGTCAACACCCACCTTCAAGAGCATACAGACAGCTTCTGTCGTACTATTACTGTCAACATTATCACTGACAATATTATGTAAATGTATTTATTTGGTAAAAGAGATATATTTATTTACTATTTTTCGGTAAGAGCGGGTGCGGCCCGGCGGCCATTTGCAAATTCTCACAAGATCAGCAAACTAGATATCTAATCCCACATTTGGCTCAAAAATGCAAAATAAATGAAAACTCAGCTAACAGTTAACATTTTATTAGTAGGTTGATACTGATAAGTGATTTGTTGAATGTTGTTCAAACATAAGTATTGTAACGGTAACTTATAAAGCACTCACTGAATCAGGGAAATTCATTCCAATTAAAAATGATATAGAACAGAATTTATAGGCTGAAGCATGTGATGCAATCTTTGATTACTGGTTTGTATTCCAAGTAAACAAACTATCAAAATACTAGAAGAAAATGTACACCTGACTGAGAAAATAAGAGTAAAAATACACTATAAACTATACACATAAGCATCAAGTATATTTCTTAATACTTTTAATACACTTTTACTACATTACAAAAAATAATAATATAATCTGTCACACATCTGTATAATTTTTGGCTTTTATGACTTAAAAAAGCATACATATACTGACAAAATAAAATCTGTACCTACTAAATCTAGTCAGTACATGTTCCCTAAATTTTGTTTATGACTTATAATTACATATAAACATTTATGGCATTTTATTAAACTATTAAGCAGTACATATGAGCAAAAACTGACCATTTATTCCATAATGTTCTATATGTTTAGCTAACAATTTCTGATGATTTTCTAATGGCATTGTTCTTGCTGTGTTTGCTAATAGTCACCATTAAAAATCAGGCTTAAAATTCTTGCTCTCGTTCTTGATGATTTAGGAATTTGATCAGCCTTGGAGGAACTGGAAGCCTGTGAATTTTCTTCAGCCTCTTGATCCCGAGAATTTTGCGGATTTTCAGTCTGCAGAGCTGCATGAGTGGGCGTGGAGGCACTGCATCCAGAACCAGCAAATGAATACACAGGTGACTGAAATCATTTGCATATATGAATAATTGAAGCAAAAGGTATGGGTGCACATACTCGCTTTCTCTTTGATGCACTGCCACTCGTGGTAACTGTCCAGATGTTCAATGAGTCGTGCACAGAGTTTCACATGACCAACATAGTCAAGCAGCACGTCTATAATCGGTCCTGCCCAGCGGGAGTAGATTTCGGTGGAGATCACCTCACAGAACTAGTAAAAAGTGGTGTGAAATGTGATACTACACGCAATATACAATACAGAAAAACAACTACATTGTATGTAGAATTGACTTTAGTATGGAAGCCCGTTTCCGCCACTGGTTATTGTGACTTTTTATCTAACAATTCTGACTTTTTTTTCTCTCAGAAATGTAAGATATAAACAGGTTTCCATACTTTAGGGCACTCACCTGAACACAGGTCTTTTCTACAGGTTCATCTGCATCATATCTCGGATTACGCCTAGTCTTTATAGGTGGATGTGGATTGGTCCCATAAACGCAATTGAAACATGACAAGGCATCACAGCCATTATCCATTAGGTACTTCAGTACGCTCAGATACTTCATGGAGAACATAACACTTGCTGGAAAGGTAGTTGGATGAGTTGGGATGTAGACATTGACATTAGCACTGTGTTCCACCAGCAAAGTCACTGTCTGTATGCAACCCTGCCTCAGGGCCACCAGGAGTGGGTTAAACGTGTCCAGGTTTGGATTAGCACCAGCCTTTAGGAGCATGGTGGTAGCATCGATATTGTTGTTCATGACGGCAAAGTATAGAGCTGTGCTGCGCCGATCCTCATACATCATAGAACGATCCTCAGACAACATGGCATTGACGTCAAAGCCGGCCTCGATCAGTACTTCAAGAATATCGTTTCTGTTGCGCTCCGCTGCTAAATGGAGAGGGCTGATACCTGTACGTCTCACTCGGGCCTTGCTCGTGGCTGGGATCAGCATGGATATGATACTGAAAAAGAGAAGTTTTGTGTTTTTGAGAGTTATCTTGCTAGTGTACACTAAAATACTCTTGAATGTCAGGTTAGAATTTGACTCTATTAGGGTGAAATGACCATTATAAGATGGAAAAACGATTGCATAAGAAGACTAATAATACATGTAAACCTTTGAAATGTATGTAGTGGTTAGCAATGATAAAATCATAGAGGAACAGTTCTAGGGTTGGGAACCGAAATTTGCAGTGCTTAAGTTGAACTTTAAGTTGCAAAACACCTCTGCTGAATGTACTGCGAAACTAGAAAGTGTGAATATAGTTTGATTTACAAGCAAATAATTCATATGAGCTCACTCTTTTTAGTGAATCAAAAACATACAGCGTAGTGTAGTCCAATTCCTAAACAAGTGAGTTTTAGGAGTTGTTTCTTTTTCATGAATCAGAAAGGAATCATTACATATTCTGATTCCCTCTAAGAAATTTAATCAATCAAACATATACAGCAACTGTAAATGATTGTAGTCACTGACCAGTTGTTTTTTTATGACACTGTGCAGTTATAAAAGTACAGCATAAGCATAGTTACCCTTTCAGTCGAATCACTTCGACGTTACATATGGGAACTCGCCAGAGAGACCAATTGCCTTTGAGCTTT
>JAUMHE010000075.1:11154625-11181721 GCA_032359235.1 Enteromius mattozi
CAGAGCCTTGAGAAACTATTGAAACCATGTTTTGTTATGTAGCAGCCTTATGTTAAACTGTTTTAATTTACTTTTTCCCCCATATCAATCTACACTCCATACAACATAATGACAAAGCACAAAACTGGTTTGTAACGTCTTTGCAAATTTATTAGAAATAAAAAACTGAAGTGATTAGTGAATCATGTAGCCTCCGTTATCCATAATGGAAGAAATTTGGAACAATCAGGACTCTTCCTAGAGCTGTCCTCCTGGCCAAACTGAGCAATTAATGGAGAAGGGCTTTGGTTAGACTGGCGGCCAAGAACCTGATGGTCACTCTAGTTGAGCTCCTTGATCACATATGCAGATGGAAGAAACTTATAGTTGAGAGCCCTCAGACTGGGCAAAAAGTAAGTGGCCCAGTCGATGCCTGAGCTTGAACCCAGTCAAATATTTAAGGATGTAACCTGCCCCCATCTAACCTGACAGAGATTGAGAGGTGAAGAATGGCAGATAATTGCCAAATGCTGATGTGCATTTGGCAAAAAGGTGCTTCATCTAAGTAATGAGTTAAGGGTATGAATACTTACGCAATATACTGTACTTATTTCAGTTTTTTATTTTTAATAAATTTAAGTTGTTACAGGTCTGTTTTTGCTTTGCCATTATGGTGGACGGAGTGTAGATTGATGTGGAATAAAAAGTCATTTAAAGCAGTTCATAAGGCTGCAACACAACAAAACATGAAAAAATTATTGCAATGCACTATACATTTGAATATTATTTTATTTACATTTTATTTGTATTTATTTTATTGAGAATAATTACCCTTAGAACAGAAAATAAACGCTAAATGATTTTTAGATCTCAAGCTTTAAAAAATAAATAAATTAGACTATGTCTGCAACAAAATAATTTAAAGCAGCATGTTCTGAAAACAATTAAGCATGGCATGCTGTTCATGACAGGATATCTTCAAATGATTCTCGTTCATAACTCAAAAACTTGAGCAATCTTCCTGGTAGAGGAAGAGCACTGATTCGCCATAGCCTGTGGATGCCCAGTTGTTGACGAATCTTGAGTCTGCACAGATGCATCAGTGTACAAGGAAGAACTGAAATAGACAGAGTTAGGGATTCAGTTTAGCTCCATTAATTTGTAAAAATTAATTCAGTTTTCAGATGTCGATAATCTGAGAAATTAAGAGATTCTAAAGAATATTCTTACCTGATTTCTCTTTAATATGAGCCCAATTTTTGTTGCTGTCTAGAAATTCTGTTAATCGAGAGCAGAGTTTAACATGACCCACATAATCAAGTAATTGGTCTATGATGGGTCCCACCCAGCCGCTGACTGAGGGAATAGAGAGGATCTCACAAAACTGTAAATAAATAAAAATGTATTTAATTTATTAAATATTATATTTTGAAATAGCACCATGACATAATTATAAAAAGTGTATAGACAGTTTTATTCAAGATATTTTGACTGGAAATAAATCTATACCTCTAAACAGTATTCTGATGGTTCATCACTTAATAAATACATTGTTTCTCTTCCATTTCGTCTTGGTTTAACGGGGGGATGAGGATTACTGCCATATTGACATTTAAAACATGATAGTGCATCGCAGCCATTGTCCAGCAGGTACTTCATCATCGCCATGTACCTCATACAGAAAACCAATACTGCTGGGAAACTGGTAGGATGAGTTGGCAGCAGGGCATTAACATTAGCACCGTGCTTCACTAGTAAGGTCACCATTTCCATACTTGCTTTCCTTACAGCCACCAGCAGGGGGTTGAAGATATCCAGGTTTGGATCAGCACCTGCTTCTAAAAGCATAATGACTGCTTCAGTGTTTCTGTTTACCACAGCTGAGTACAGAGCCGTGCTGCGACGATCTTCATACATTTTTGACCAATCATCTGACAGTTTCGCATTGATGTCATATCCTGCGTTAATTAATGTTTCTAGAACGTCATCTCTGTTACGTTCTGCGGCCAAATGAAGAGGACTAATGCCAGAGCGTGTCACTTTGGCCCTGTTAGTTTTGGGGATGAGCATGGCAACAATGCTGAGAAAGATGAGAAAGAGTCTTATTTATTTATGAATCGATACTTGAATAAAAAGAGAAAACATGAAAACATACCTTATTAAGACACATATGCACTGTAAGAGGTTAATTTTGTGATAATGACTTTCTACTTATTATGGCTATGTGCAAAATAAATAGATACTTTGACATGAGATATTAACTTGATCTGAAATAATTTTATAATTTTATCAATAAGCTGAATTATCATAGTCCATTACCATGTACAAAACATCATACGTTTGTTGGAGCCATAAGTTCACGATTTCATTTTTAAATAATCACGTTTAAGATTTGAATAGTGAAAAACTGCATTACCCATGATACTGAAAGCTCCACCAATCAGAGAATCAAAGTGAGCAATGCCATTTAACCATTACAAATACTTATATATACATGCATATTTTTTAATAAAAAGGAAAATATAATTCCTGTATATAAAATCATCTTATACTTTTCCATCGTTTTTAATTTGAATGCTTTATGGGATTGCAGTTCTTTCCCTCATCAGAACCATTAAGTACACAGACTTGCACAATTGTCTTAGATCCTTTTTTAAATGCTTTTTTTGTTTCAAATAAAAGTTTGTAATGTTGTGCTTCACCTCATAAGTGTATGCTTTTGTTTGTGGGTTATAAGTCAGAAACGCCTTGATTAAATATTCTAAAGTGCCATTAAGGAAAAATATGAAATGAACTGTAGTAGGCCTACTAACCTGTCATAGCCATTTTTTGCTGCAACATGAATAGGAAGTAATCCAGTTTTGTTGGCTTTGTTAACATCAGCTTGTTTTGACAAGAGTATCTCAACAATTTCAGCATGACCAATCTTAGAGGCCTCAAACAATGCGGTTGCATCATCATTTGCCTGGGTATTTACATTAGCCCCTAAAGAAAAGTTCACTAGGTTAATTCCAGTAGAATAAAAAGTAATTAATACTTTTTAATTTCTGTTTTACATCCAAAAAAGTAATAAAAAAATTCTAACCTTGATATATTAGGTACTTAAGCTCATCAACAGCATTACACTGAGCAGCCGTGAACACAGCATCAATGCCATAAACGTTTCTGGCACACAGCTTTGCCCCAGCTTGAATCAACATCTTACAGATCCCTAACATTTTGTTGCTCACTGCTTCATGTAGCGGAGTCCCACCTTGAGCACAGGCTTTGGTTGGTGAAGCTCCAAATCTCAAAAGAAGCTCCACTATCTCTTCATTAGCTTTCTCGCATGCTGTGAAGAGTAAGAGTAGATTATTCAGACCTCTTCCTGGTTGTTAGCTGTTGAGAGATATCATGCTAAAACTTTTACCTTTGTACAGTGGTGACTCCCACTGGTTGTTTGCAAGGTTAGGATCAGCTCCTTCTTCCAAGAGGTACTTGACACAAGAAACGTGTTTGCGACTCACAGCCAGCATGAGCGGTGTCTGACTTTTGTTTGTTCGTTTGTTGATTGTATCTGGTTTGGCTGTGGGAGCAATGGAATACAACTGTGATTATTGAGAAAGTGATTCTGGACATCATAAAAAAAAAATCATTAATCACCTTTGAGCAAAATCATAAGACACTCCACATGGTCATAGAATGCAGACTCATGAATCGGTAACCAGCCGTCTTTATTGGGTTCATCAAGATTTTTCGATTTAGAATGAATGAGGTCTTGTAGAGCTTTTGTATCCCCTCTCCAAATGGTAGCGAGAAAAGGGTCTAAATCACTGGAAGAACAAATATGCAAACAAATCTTAAGAACAAGAATCTTACAGGCTTTTATCTCAGAGAATGAGCCCAATAAACATGTTTTCAATTTTTGTTCACAATGTACAGTAATTCTTGACCTATTTTCTTTTTCAGTGACTATTTCTGGAAGTTACATTTTTATGCCACTTACAATGTCTTAAATTGACTCAGTCTTTCAAATGATTTGTTCAAGAACATTAATTCCATTCAGAATGGAAACATTAAATAATATGGTTTTTGGAACATTTGAAAAAGAGGAGGGATATTCAGAAAAACAGCATGCTTGCACACACACACACACACACACACAAATTAAATTAAATTTGTCTTGCCACTCACTTCACAGTCTCTACTGTTACTTGCAGGTGTCCATTGTGCCTTGTCCAGGCAATCACCTTTTCTTGGTCTTTACTGAACATATGACTGTGAACATTTCTGTCGATTTTTGCACATCTGTTCTCACTGAAAAGAAAACAGCAACAATGGTTTTTATATATTTGCAAGAGCCATAATAACAATTGTGATTTACAAACATTATTGATTGTATATCTGAAGCAGGTGCACTGTTAAAAATAAAGATTCTTGGCATATGTGGTTCCATGAAGAATCTTTAAGATCCATGGAATTTTACCTTTTCACAAAAGTCTTTTTAAACAGTTTCTGTTGGTTCTTCTATGGCAGGGATGTCTAAACCTGTTCTGCACTGTCCTGTAGTGTATATCTCCAACCCTAACTGAACACACCTGAACCAGCTAATCAAGGTCTTCACACACTTATAGGCAAGGTCTTCAGTAATGTATAGGCAAGTGTGTTTTAAACAGGTTTGACCTAAACTTTGCAGGATGTTGGCCCTCCAGGAGCAGGACTGGACATCAAAGTTCTATGGCATCGTTGTGAAAACCCCATGTTAGAACTTTTTTTCTTTTCTTTTTTTTAGTGTAGTTGTATATGTGACTGGAGTAAAAAAAATACCTGGGAGGGTTTGCAGAATTAGGGTTGCATGATGGTGGTCGTGTAGCTGTGGGGGCAGATTGCTGCATGAGGGTTTGCACTTGTCGATTCTGCCATGGAGTTAAATTTGTATCAGCTAGGCTTCGTTCAATAGCTATCTGCAACAGCTGTTCTTCAGACAAATGTGCATAAGCACTGAAGTCCTCCAGGTCATCTTTTGTTGTCATTGAAGCAGCCATTGTCACACTGGCTGCTGCCATTTTGCACCTGTGATAGTATAACTGACAGACATTCAAATAAAATAGTTCTAATCAATCACACAAACTAAAAATAATTAAAATATATATAATAATATAAATAAAGGACATTTAAGTCTAATATCAGGTTATGTTCTAGTTTTTGTCATTGACCAGTAAACATTAAAAATTCAGTTTTTCCACTGTACACAAATTTCCTTACAACTTCTAACAACATCATCATCACTATAATTCATCACTATTATCACTGAGAAGTCTACCTACCTTTCTACAGGATATCAATAATTATACGTTGAATGCGGTGCATGTGAATCTTCTCCTTTATGTGTACAGTAGTTACTGCTGCGTGCTTTATGAAGAGTCTCTAAGAGATCTTGATTTCACGTCACGGTGTAAACAAACCGATTGCCGTATTAATAAATCTGCTTGCATGTGATTCATTAGAGCATGTCTGGCTTAGATGTGACATGATCTTTTCCTTGCATACGGGCCAAGAGCAGAGCAGGAGATCTGTTTTGAAAATGAGAGAAATATTTTTCCCCTGAAACTAGAAAACAAGCATTTAACTCAAACTTCCATAAATGTATAAAATTAATGATAATGAAGGAATATATAAATATATACAAATATGTTTCAATCCTGTGTGACTTAACACATTTCCTTTTAACATTTGAGTCTGTAAAATACATTATACACTATAAATAAAAAAGGTATAAAAGCTGTCACTTTATGGGTAAATAAGGAACTTTTTGCACTTATTTACCCAATAAAGGGTGCATGTAGTACCTTTTGAAAGGGTACCACCCCAGTGACAGCTTTTGTACTGTACTTCTGAGAGTGTAAACATTTATTTTGTGTCCTATAATGACCAGTCAGGCTTTCTACACGCTGTTCTGTCCTATACCATGCATTATTTACATAAGTAAATATCATTATGGGGTCTAAGGCTTGAGTGACCTAATTTTCAAGACAGCTGTCTCTGAATGCTGCCATGTGCTAGAAACTTCTCTGTGACACTGTAAACATCTCAGATGGATACTCATACCTCTTGTCCTATTAAATGACTCATGTGTTTTCCTCTGTAGCTGTGTGGCAATGAAGGTTTGGAGCTTCAAAATATTGCAAGTAATAATGAAGCATGAAGGTTGATGCTAGATATTTTAATAATAAACCAGATTTCTAATCAACATTTGATCCAAACATGCAGTTCAGTCTGCATCTTGGTGGTATTCTATATACACTTGTGCTTTTGGTTTTATTTCTGTGTAGATGCTTAGGAGCTCAGAACAAAACAGCTTTCATTCTGCTCATTGGTTAAATTATCACATTGTTTACTGTGTTATGGCAAAGTCCGTTTAAGACAAGGGTATTCTATAGTCTTTGGTTATTGGTAAAATTGTGTATTATTTATTGATTCCTTTATTTCAGTAATTAATAAATTAACTAAAAATAGTCATTCATGTATACCATCAGCTTGTTTTTTTCCACTCAGGCTGAAATAAATGTCACAATTTAAGCTTGAATGCATGAAAGGAGCTGCACAGACTCCCACTGGTTTCTAATGCATACAGTCAGTACATTAGCACCACCATCTGGTTAAAATATGTCACAAAAGAACAGAAATACATATTAAGATATTTTGATCTACATTTTTAAATATTATTCAGACTAAACCATTACAGGGCTTCTCATATACTTAAAGAATAAACAAGTTTGATCATACTTAGCATCATTCACTGAAAAAAGTATGTGTATATATATATATATATATATAAAGTAAGAAAGCTAAATCAACCTGATAGAATCAACCAAGTACAGTGATTAAGGTAAAATCAGGTATAACGGTTTCTTAAGGTAACAACACCTCTGGAATTTACAACATTATAGTAAATAATGTTAGCCATATTTTTCTGTTATAATGTTGGATGATCCTGATCAGCAAGGACCTTACTTAACAAGAGAAAAGTAGTTCACACAAATGTGAAGTCATTAATTTTGATATATTCAGAGTGCAATACATAATTTTTTAGATATCTGAGAATACACATGTTGAGATAAGAATATGTACAGTTGACTGTTGTCAGTCCAGCAGTGATGTGAGAAACTCAGATCAGGGGGCTAAACATGGATTCTATGAGATCCCAGTGGTAAAGAGACTAAACCTTTGCAGCTGGCCTGATATGACCTGTTATCCAAGAGGGATATAAACAAGGATAGTGAAGATCTCTGGAGGCCAGACTAGCATTTAGTTACTTCACACAGGCTTGTAGAAATAACCTGACTCCTGCATGACTTCAACAAATCGGAGTGAATGATAATTCAGTAAGACATTTTACTGACTTACTGATTTTGGGCTTCTTACGCTTTACCAGTCGGTCCTTGTGCCGATTTATTTGTTTCATAACTTGGAAGAGCTCAACTGAGACTGTTTTATAGCAATACATAAACAAGAGCCGTGCAGCAAAATGGCTATCCTTTACAGAAATGAACTGCAGTGTAATTGCAGTATTATTTTAATAATATGTTGTGATATGATGCTGTTCTACACAAATTGAGGTAAACATTTTTAACTGTAGTACTGATGTTATTATATATTGCGATACAACTACATTTGAATGAAGTGTACTTGAATTTCATTGTAGTGTAACCATGGTACAGCTACAGTTCCCTTTCGACTTCCTTATAATTTAACTATGCAGTGCACATATAGTTCATTGTAGTGCAACTGCATTTTAGGGCACTACATTTTATAATTCTGTGCAATACAAGTTCATATAAATACATTAAAAGTATAGTAGGCTACTAATGCTGTGCTGTACAGTACAGTAGAAGTCCACTGTAGTGTACTAACTCCAATAGCCTACAATTGAGAGAGAAAAAAAAACTGAAATGGTAAACATTTGGCAAAAAGGAACACAGTAGTAGTATAAAGTAGAAGGCTACTATTATGCATTTCACGTTTGCAGTATTAATGTAATTAAAAATACAGTGCCCAAGTTACAACAGTTAAAAATAAACTCTAATCCTACATCACTTCGGTAGTTTAAATGTGGCTATTAAGTAACTTTTTAGCATTCTTAATTGTTGTGTAAATGTGTTAAGCCTAAATTAATGCGCACTGGTTTACAAGTTAACACAACGAGCAAAACGTCACACTTGTAGTTTGTTCCAAGCCGAACGTTTACCCGGAATTAGCCATATTTAGAATATTAGGCCGTAAGTAAACGTAATCAATTACAACACGACAGTCAAAACCATTCAGTAAATGTTCTGTTCTGAGTCCATTTCGATGACGAACTTCGACCGAACGTTGACGTTCCAGACGCTCTGAGCTGCTGTGGCATGCTGTCTCCATGGAAACCAGTTTAGTTGGTGCAGTGCGTTTGCGTGGTTTGAATATTCCTGCTTGCTAGCACATCCACAATATAAAAGACGTAGCTTTTATGAAACGATCCGTGTTGCCATTTGAGCTAGATTTACATAGGATCGCTCGCGGTGAGCGTAAACAAGACAAAATGCACGTCTTTCTCGAGAGGAGTTTTTTCGACAGGCCATTTTTTTCAACTTTGTTGTCGTATTATTAGCGAGCTAACGTCAACCGAACCAGGAGAACAGGTATGTGTGACCAGGTTAACCTGCAAATGTAGTGTACGCCAGCTGCTCTCTTACATTTAGGAATATCAGGGATCTTTTCTTCATATGACAACAGCCATATCTGGATGGTTTTAATCAAAAGCGGGGGAAGGATTTCGTTTTTGCATCACCAGCACGCGCTGACCACAAGCACTCGACATCTCGAGCTGCTCCAGTGGGAAGACGCGCACCGAATCCATCTTTTTCTCGCACTTTTATCGCAGGAATCCCTTACTATGTGCCGTCAGCGCACGCGCGTCGGCTGAAAGCGCGTGTAGAAACTGCACAAACAATTGAACACCACGCAAATAAATTTGTGATAGATCAAGCTTTGCAACCAGTGGGACGCGTTTGTCGTGGGAGGATCGTCCTCTCTTCATCAAAGACATCACATCAGTCATTCACTGTCAAGGAGCCACAATAATGACAGGACTTTGACACCCGCGTCTGACACATTAAGACTAAAACACTCAGGACAGATGTTTGTCAGGAAAATGACGCCGAGCCAGTCCAGTTTGTTTGGAGAGATAGATGACCTGCAGGATCTTACTTTCATCGAGAGACCGATACGCAGGAGCTTGAAGGTATGTATAATGTTTCCTTCTCTCGATAAACGACTGCTAACTGTTTGCTTCGTATAGTAACGCTACTCATTAGCTGCTTAACGAAAACTGTAACAATGAGGCATTTAATGATGGAATGCTTGCTATATTTTAAAGAGTGGAGGAATTTTTGGACGCTCAGGTGATTTCTTTAGGGAAATATTGAAACATTCACGCGTTTTGACGCTTCCGCTTATTGTGTTGCGCGCGCCACTTATGCTACATTATCGCGTCTTATATTCTCTATTATCTTTATTTGAAGTAGTAACTGTACTAGCATCCTTAGGGAAGGACGGGGGTTGCCCACTTCAGTCTGCTGAGTGACGCAGTTTCTGTCAGCTGTCCGCATCACCGCTTCGCCTCCTCGTTTTCGCGCCTCACCACTGCGGAATAGAGGATTTCCACTTCAAACCAAAACGTTATTCCTATCACTACCGCGAATTCCTTCACGTAAAGCAGTTGCAGTCACATGGAGTTGTGTAAACGTCGTGTTGGGCGTCTCTGCAATCATGTACCTGACAGCAGTGAAGTTGACCAAGGATACTCTCTCATCTCTCAGCATCACGTATGCGGGAATAATGCAACGCCTACATAGGGGGCGGGTGTTTTCTGTCCCTTATCTTTTTTTTTAATGGGGAGGTTCCAAAGAAAAGCATCGTGGCTCTGAGAGCCCTAAAGTAATAGACTAGGCACCCACACATGGCTCCCGTCCCCCACACTATCTCTTCCCACGCAGTCCCTCTTGCCTCGCATCCTGCCTCCCTGCAGCCTCCTCACATATTTGGCTGAGTCATCTGTAATGGAATCTTGCCCAATTACTGGCCATTCTTTATTTAAGATGCACTACTTTTGCAGATTTCGTCTTTGCTATGGAGACGCTTATCATTTTATGCTGATGACTTTTGCTTCCTTTTTTATTAGAGCACTGTGTTCTTTTGTAAAGTGCTGATAGCAAGGCCAGGTTTCATTGCTGTTCATCTTGTTTCCACCATTTGCAGACTGCAGAAGAGATTGACAAGCTCACTGTGGATGAAGATCTGAATGATATTGAGCGAGCAGTCTACCTTCTCAGGTAAAATATGACCAATTTGTGGTAGTGCCACTATGACTTAACTTCTCTGTAATATTTAGGGCTAGGTTTGTTAGTTTTGAAACTGTTAGGTATAAGTTTGCTAAATAATAATAATAAAGACACCTTCATACTAGTGAACGACAACTTTCTTTTTGTCCTCTTAAATGCTTGAGTTCTTTAAAGTCAAGTGCATTCTGATTGGTTGCCTGTGTTTTTATCGTTCATAAGCTTGACAATTAAAAAGAATAACTCTGGAATAAAGCTGTGAAGCGATGGTAGAAGTGTCAGATCATTCATCAATATGCATGGGAGGGACTTGGTTGTTGATTGGATGGATAGATTCTCCCATCTGAATGGTCTTTGTTGCATAGACTTAAATATAGTGCAACCAATTGTCATCATTAATATAATGTCACCATTTACTGACAAACTTAAAAAAAATCGTAAAAAATATATCACTTGAACAAGATTCGAACATAAACCTGTTAAACTCCATCATCTCATTTTCAGGTAGGAGGCTGAGGTCTCTAGGGTTGCCAGTTTTGTTTCTTGTTAAAACTATGCTGTGCTTTGCATCATTAGTCAAGTCTATGTGTCCCAGATTGTCGAAATCAGTTGTGCTCATTACTCTTTCTTTCCACTTGACACTCTGGAAACTGTTTATCCCCGCCAGCATTGTTGGCTGCAACTGTTTAGCCAAATGTGTATCCGGGGTAAGCTGACCGCACAACAACTTCTCAATGCTTGCTGACTGGCACAGAACATCCAGCTCAGTGGGTCAGGGCAGGCGGTGTCATCGCCGCTGTACTAGTCTTATGAATAATGGATCTCTTGAATGGTCTCTCACTGATATCTAGGTAGAGCTAGCAGACTGCATGCTTATCTTGAAGGACTTTAGGGAGTCACCACTCTAAAGTTTCAATGTTACTGTCGTTCAGATGCAGGTGTAGCAGTGATATAGTGTAATCTGATCATTAAAGTTGAATAGATATAGTGCTGATTACTAGGGAGGATTTGATCAGATTCCCCTGGAATCTGCACATCTAGGGTTTGTCTAATCTTACAGTACCATGAATTTATAGTTAGCAAATGCACATCAGCATATTCTTGGTTAAACATTGTTTTAGTTGAGTTTTAGAGAAGTTTAAGAAGTTTAAGAACATTCCAAACTGAACACTGGACAAAAGTTATAATAGAGGGGGGACTTTTAATGACTAGTTTTTATTTATACAGTATAGTTTGTTTTGTTATACCTGTTTATTGGCATTAAGAGAACATAAATTGCTATTTGTCAGTCATATGTACTGTAAACGAAACAGATCAAATTTCTGCATTCAAAAATATGTCAGTTCATTATAATAATTTTTTGCATCTATTTGAATCTATGTAAGCATGTTTTCAAAATGCATGTTTTAAAATTGCTTAAAATCAGCATTAATCTGTTTCAACATATCAACATTTTTTAGAACTATTACATTTATTCAGTTAAAAAGTATTAACATGGATAAAATATGGCAAGTTGTGGAACAAGCAATATTCATTTAATTAGAATTTATGAGAAATTGGATTTATTGATGATAAATGTATAAACTTATACAGTATGCAACAAAAAATATGCATCACATTAATAGCATTGGTTTATTGATGCCAAAACTGGACGGAAAGTGTATATGCAAAAACATAAGTCCTAAATTTAGGCTTACATCATTTTGAGTGTATATATTAATAGATTTCATTTATCCGTATGGCAGACATTTTATCCAAAGCTCTCCAAGAATCAAACCACAATCTTGACATTCACTTTTTTCGCTTTGTGAATTCTCAGTTAGCATAGAGACATATTTTCACATCATCAGTCTAGTTGGAGCACCATTGTTTTTGACATTTATGGAGTCAGCTTCTGTGGTCCATCTCCTTCTATTTAGTTCTTGTCCCCCAGTCCATGATATATAGACATTGGTTTCTTGCTACTAGAATAACACGGCAGTATCTGACCTGTTGTCTGAAGCTGTATACTTCCATGCTATACAGAGAAGAAAATGCTTGGACCAAATATCCAAACAATTTCTTATTATGCTTTTTGACCCAAAACTCCAGACACTTCCCTTTTTTGAAGATCTGATTTTGTCCGTCTTTAACCTATAAAACTCTATATTGCTCCTTGCCTGTGCTAATTAAGTGCCGGAGTCGGTCCACAGCCCAACTCCCTCGGGTGGCAAACTAGTTCTGAGAACAATTTAATTGCCCCGTTCACTGTCATTTGGCATGTAAAAGCAGGCTGCCAGAGCATCTGTAAGATGACAGGAAAGAGAGTGCTTGTTAAGAAATGGATGAATGGTTAAAAAAAAGGAGGTGTTTCTGATATGCAGACACCTCATAGATTATGGTTACGCAAACGTGATGCCATCTTAGTGAGCCATTTTTAGCATTTTGCACACTTATTCATTTTGTATTGTATAAACCAATATCATATATCAGTGTATCAACATTGTCAAGTTGTTTGTTGTCCGTGACATTATTCTCAATTATGAAGCTTGATAATCCACATTGATATCAAGTAACCCTTCAGGATGCCCAATTCTCAGTTTTACTTGACAGCTTAATGTCATGATTTTGTTATTATCTCACTGTCGTACACTATGCTTTCTACATTCCCAATGCATTGCATGCCCTGCAAAAATGGTATTTTGGTCCCTTCATCCGTGATTCCCCTTGCATGTCTCATTGGGCTTAATTTGCAAATATGCTACACTACATAAATAAGAACTTAGACAACTTTGGAATTGTGCATTTTGTATGCAGTTTGAGTAGCAGGTAAACACTCACTGCCTCTGATGAAGTAAGACTTGGCCAGAAAAGTTTAGATGAGGCTCAGTGAGAGATTTTTCCATTCTGGTGTGCTGATGTCAGGAACAGCACTGAATGCGTCACTGCTCTTGCTGAGAGTCATACTGAGGCTGCAGGGTTTTACTGTAAACCCCATTCACACCAAGGATGATAACTATAAATATAACTATAAAGATAACAATATTAGTGTCCACACCATGATATCATCTGTTTATTCTAAGCGCAGTCGTGTCTGCCGTTTTAAATTCTCAAGCTCGTTACAGCAGTTGGTTCTTCAGTTGGAAAAAAAATCATTCTGAAAATAATTTCAACAATATTGTTTCTCTGTGCCTTTATTTAACAATTTTTAGAACTATATCTTTATAGTTATTGTGCTTGGTGTGAACGGCCTTAAGACATGCTTTTTGTTGTTTGTGTCAGGACTTGTTTGTTAAAATGACTCTGTTAGGGTATTCAGGTGTTTCGTTAGCATGGTCCCAGTAACCCTGCTGATAGATGACTGTAACTACATGATCTACACTGATGTTTATTAAAACATAGCCACATATTATTTGAATGATTTTTTGGCAAGCAACGCTTCCCACTTTTCACCATTTACATGAATTTGCTAATCTTCAAAACTTTGATACTTTAAGAGCATTATGGAGTGAAGCATGTGCACAATAGAAGAAAGTGTCATTTAGGATATGAAATGATTGTTCACAGACAGCCTGCAAACAGCCTGTGCTCTACACTTTCTTCCCAGCATCATCATTGGCCCTGTTGGGGTTGGAAGGATTAGAGAGGCTGCCAAATGTAAACTAATTACTAAGTGGGCTTTGTTTAGGTTTCATTACAGTCCTGCTGGCTCAACAATCAACTGCAGACTCATTTCTTTTGGAGGGGGAGAATTCAAACAGTGTGTCACTTTTTGCCACTGCATGTTGCCTACTCCAATTCTCTCTCATTCGTAAATTTGTGTTGAAACTCGAGACACACTTGAGCTCAGCCTGGGTGTGATGTGAATTGTAAGACCGGTCCTTTTCAAAGATTTCAACCCAAGGTAAAGTGTTTCCAAAATTAGGTTTCTAAACATATTTTATCATATAACCTTCCATAGGAGAGAAGATTATGTTTTCTTTAGACAGCACTGAGATAAATGGAGAGAAAACAGACGCTTTTGCTTTCCATTTTGGCTTTCAGATTATTTCAGAGAAACAGACCATTGTAATCTCGCATTAGTTTCCTCTAGAGAATCAGATTCGCCAAATCTGCAATCAGCAGAGATTTCTTGAAGAATTCAAATTTTTCACTAGATTCTTCCTAAATCAAATGATCTAAGTCAGTCTTACCCACGTTCATTTTTTTTCTCTGTTCATTTAATTTTATATCTCCATTTAGTATGTTAGCAATAGCAATTATCTCATTTGGTTCTTTTTTCGTTTTTATTTCTCTTCATTTTACAAGAAACATATCTGAAATCTCCATTAGGTCTCTTGAGCTATGAAAAAGCAACTTCTAAATGCAATAAAATGTTCTTTTAGGCTGAGGCCATTGTGTATCGTTCACTCACCAGGGAAATCTAATTACAAATGCGAGCGTAGCTCTTTTTACTTTCTGACCACTTTCCAGCCAGGACCTGGCCGGAGCAAACAGAGACTCTAGACTCATAGCAGTGGGATTGTGTTTCCAAACCATTCAGCACCTGGTCTTTAGCTGATTATGTCTTTCGTCTTTGTATAGATGCCAGCTGCTCTTCTTTCTGCATGGTACCTCTGTCATTTAGTGTATAAACACAAGCTTTGCTGAGGTGCTGCACATTATTGACCATATTCAAAAAGTGCACAAAGCATGACCAAATTACTCTCTTCTTAGACTAACTTGGCAGCAGGTCAGGCTGTTTCTTGGTTATTAAATAACCGTCTGCCAACAAAGGACACAGGAGGACAACCAATCCCTGAAAAAGTAATGAATACCTGTTTATGGTTCATTATTTAGAACAACAGCACACATGAGAGACTGATAGACATGAGAGTGTTCAGAGAGAATGTCTAGGAGGTTTAGCTGCACTAAGCTTTAGAGGGTTCTGCTTCAATGGTAAAAACAACTACAACACAATGGTTCTATAAATAATCTGAGCATGTAGGCGTTTCCTCACATTTATGGATACTTGCACATTTCATCCAAAATAAAATGGCTAAAATGTTTAAAAAGAAATTTAAAGGTAGTAATTAAAGGTCATGATTGTGTTGTGCTCTGGGTTTTTTTTCTAGACAACGGAATGTTCTCTGACAAGTATTGATAAAAAAAATTGGTTTATTAGTGCACTAAACTCTAAACACTAATAAAATGTAAAAAAAAACCTCAAGTTGGTGATCACCGTGAAAGAGAGACTATTGATATGGCTCGAGTATTCAGCTCATGTGACTTTTTTTTCTTTCAAATATACAATTCATTTTATGTTTGAAACTTTTAAGTGGGAAAGAATGACTTTTGCTTTTTTAAGAAGGTTTTTGTCAACTCAGTTAAAGAACTTTGTAGTGGCTGGATGTTTGTGAATGTAAACATATAGACATAGATGTGTTCATTTAGAATTTGAGGTGAGGTTGAAGAAACTGTCTCCTAGAGACAAGATTAAGCATCTACAGTAAAAAACTAAATTGAGTGAAGCTTCAGTGCTCTGCAAAACAGTAGTTAACTGGCATTTAAACCATTTACATGGAAGGCATTTAGCAGACACTCTTATACAGAGCAACTTGCAAAAAGTGCTTTGGCTTCAAATAAGAGACCATTGTGATCAACAGATGGCAAGCATGCAACTCAGAGCATCATCTGCTAGAATAGTAAAGAAGTGCTTCCTGA
The DNA here is from genome assembly GCA_032359235.1 of Enteromius mattozi. Classification (NCBI taxonomy): domain Eukaryota; kingdom Metazoa; phylum Chordata; class Actinopteri; order Cypriniformes; family Cyprinidae; genus Enteromius; species Enteromius mattozi. The sequence continues at coordinate 11,170,642 of JAUMHE010000075.1, forward strand.
CCAAATGCAAACAAGTGTGAACAAGTTCAAAGAAACCTATCGTTATATGCAACACAAGTAGTTTTGTTAATTAATCCGAGTATTATAGAAAGAGGTGAGTCTTGACCCTGCATCTGAAGACTGGGATTGGTTCATTGTCCTATAAATCATAATTCCCTAATTTCCTTATTCATACAGTCAGGAGTCTCCACCTATTTGTGAATAAAAACAGTTCATGTTTCTATAGTTGCCTATTGTTATTATAGGGAAAATATCTTATAGATTTGCTATTTTTGAAAACAAAAACATTACAACATAAATATGGTACTTGAATGTGGTACATGAAATAAAATAAATGTCAGATTTCCGAAAACTTCTGAAATACAGCAGAACTACAACCATGTTATTTATATCACTGGCCATATTTCTATATTGTTCAGTTCTGGTGAGGATGTCCAACGGGCCAGCGTGATCATCAACCTGCCAATCCTGGTGCGTCAGAACCCAGCGGAGACCTTTCGCAGGGTGGTGCCAAAAGTCAGGGTAGGCAAACCAGTTATTTCATTTATTGCTTTTTGTTGTTAAGTTCCTTCTATGACTTCTTGGTACGTGCTGTTTGTGAATGATCATACAGAGCTCCATCTTCTACCCCAACAGGAAGTTCTCCATGTAGCTGGGGTGGATATGCAGCTCGCAGCAGCAGGATCTTTCCTGACTGTTCTCCAAGATGACATTGTCCTCATCCAGACACACACCCACTCAATCCTGCAGATAGTTCTCCTAAATCTCGACCACAGGGACACAGGTTGCCATTTTTTGAGAAAACTTGTAGAGCACCTGTAGAAAGTATATACAATAAATTTGATGAGTCCTTATTATTTGCAGTCTTGTGAGTGAAATATATTAAACAAACACTACTGTTCAAAACTGTGGGGTCAGTATGGTCCTTTTTTGGGGGATTTATTCAGCAAGGATGAATTACATTGATTAAATGTGACAGTAAAGACATTTCCCTTTTTTAATAAACATTATTTATTTCTGTTTATCAAAGAATCTAATATATTATAGTTTTCACAAAAATCAACACAACTGTTTTGATATTAATAAAAAATGTTTCTTCAGCACCAGATTAACATATCAAAATGATTTTTTAAGAATCATGTGACTGAAGACAATGGAAATGGAAATGGAAAAGGGTTATAGTAAATTGTAATAATTTTTCATAACACTACAGAGCCCAAGCTTTTAAATGGTAGTGTGTGCCAGAGTAAAATATGCAAATTTTTGCATGTCAAGGACACAATCAGCTACTATATCTTTATTTTTAATAGTGGTCAGCAATGCTTGGTTGGAGACGTTGCTGTCGGCAATTGATGCTTTACCGAAGGAAACTATCAGGCAAGAGGTAATGACAGCTGCAGTATTTCTCCTGTCTGTCATTTCTAGACCCATGGGATATGACGTATAAATCAGCTATTAGTATGAATTAAAATTCAGTTTGCTTTGATTGATTGTTTGCACAGATTCTGAGTCCTTTATTATCGAAACATCAGCTCTCCCAATCTGTCCCGGCACGTCTGGCCAGCTGTCGCATCTTAGGAAAGGTTGTTGGCAAGTTTGAGTCATCAATGTGAGTTCTACAGTGGAAACGCCACTTAACCAATCAATTAAGAGGAGAGGAACAACGCATTATATGATATTTCTAATGTAGAACAAATTTCTTCTTAATGTAATGACATTTAAAATGAAAAGTTTTAAAATGCACTGTGTTGGTTATTTGCTGACTTAAAATGTCTACCATGGCTTCTCTCTGCAGAGTGAAGAAAGACCTTTTGCCACTGATCAGGTCACTGTGCCAGGACGTAGAGTACGAGGTGCGCGCCTGCATGTGCCGCCAGCTGGAGAACATCACCAGGGGAATTGGGTAAAAAGATATGAAACAGAGCTTACGTTAAAAAGAACACTTTGCTATTTGGATATCTAATGCTGCCAAATCTAAATGACTTAATCCTATATGGAAGAGTACTGACATTGACTCAGAGATATTAGATAGAAAAAGAGAGTATATTAAATAATTTTAAATGTAAATAGCATGTATAGTGTTCGTTTTTATATACATTTTTTTAGTTTGTGTGATAGACTAATGCTTAAACTTTAAAATAGTCTGTTTGAAATAATGTCTCCACCAAACATTTATATGAACAGTATCAGTATGGATTATAAGACAATTTTGTCTATATTTGCTCTTTACCAGGCTGGATCACACTAAGGTTGAAGTGCTCCCTGAACTGGTTGAGCTGGCCCAAGATGAAGCCAGTACTGTGAGACTAGCAGCTTTCGACACCATCATCAACCTTTTAGAAATGTTTGACAGTGGTAAGCTACACATAGTGTTTATTGAATTAATTTGATTCTCATGTTAGTTGTTTTAAAAATGGCAACAATTAATTATTAATGTAATAAAATACTTTGAATGAAGCTCATTCTTAATGTAAAACCATTGTTGTTTTTTAAATGCTCTGGTTAATTTTAAATTTAGCTTTTCTTCTTTAAGGCTAATGGAAAGAAAACATTCAAAATACAAATTTTGTTATTGATTTTAGTAAACGTTATCTATTTGTGTCCGTAGATTTTAAATACAATACATATTTAAAGATAGTTTTTTTTAAGTTGTTGATAGTATTTTCTGATTAATGGAGTGATGACATGTATTCAAAATCTTCTGAATGACCAAATGAAACATGAATTTTAAACATGGCTTTATCCAATATTCATATTTCTATTCTGAAATTGTATGCAAATGAATGTATTTTTCATTAAACAATCCTGATTTGCATATTAAAACATAACATTTCCGAAAACTTTTAAAACAAAACAATTATCTTAATGTATACCGTGATGAACTGGGGAGGTGTGGTGATATCTACAGTATGTAGTGTCTTGCTTTAGGGGATATTAACAATGTTAGTGTCAGCTTTTCTGCTGTTGATGTCAGACAACAGAGAGGTGTGAAAACATTTGCACTTCCTATTATTTCACAAAGTACTGTTTGAAACAAATGCTGCGTAATTGCTCATATCGTCAGACACAGCTTCTTTTCATTTCCTTATCTTAAACGCTGTATTTTGTATGCTGGGACATCAGATTCAGATACTGGCATGTGGCTCCTTTGTGAAAAGATGATGAAAGTTGTCTCACACTCTTTCTCTGTCAACCTCTCACCCTCCCCTCTTTTCTGTCACCATTTTATATAGATGACAGGACTTGTGTCATATTTCCCTTGGTAAAGGCATTCTGTGAAAAATGCTTCAAAGGGGATGAGGCAGTGCTGGCCTCCTTGTCCTTCCAATATGGAAAGCTTTGTCACGGTCTCTCAGGTGACTGTCCGCTACCTTTTTGCGTCTTTCTGAAATGTTTTAGAAATACAGTCCAGGAGTCATGAAATGGAGTTTTCTATCTCTTGTTTGAACAGAGTCTTTTACTGATGAGCAGCACCTCTGGTTTCTGGAGTTTTATAAGAAGCTGTGCTGTCTGGGTTTGCAGCATGAAAATGGGCATTGCGAGAGCCAGCCCTACCCACTGGAGCTGGAGAACAAATACGCCCTAGTGCGCAGGAATTGTGCCTACAACTTTCCTGTGAGTTTCCCTGCCTTGCATCTATATGGGTTTCGGTCTGAAGTCTAAACAAAATTGCCTTGCTGCCTTAATAAAAGCTTTTGTTTTGCATTGCTTGTTTGGAAAGTTGATTTTTTTCAGAAAAAAAATTAATTTGAAGGTCTTTTGACCAACCAATGTTTTCAGGCACTGTTATCTATTTTTAACGTCTGTCAGTGGAGGCAAAGTCGTCTAGAATAGCTCAACAGCTCATTTGAGGAAATTAGAACTCTGTCTGCTCTATTATCAATGTCTGAAGTGGTCCTTTGTTGTTAGTGTGGTTATATATAGCTGCAGTTGCTCAGAATAAGTTTGCAAAAAGTCTTAGATGTAGGTGGATGAACGTTATGTCTAAGAAACCAGTCGCTTTTTAAGAGGGACACAAAAGCGTGATGAAAGTGTCATAAAAGTCTTCATGACTTGTATGTTATAATTTGTTATTTACTGATAATGTTTCCTTCTAACAGGCTTCTATCAGTATCATGAATGTGGATATATCAAAAAACATAGATATTTTTTTTATTCTGTTCCTCTTTTTGGAACACTTGAAACATAGCAAACTGAAATGTTGTTAAATGGTCCACTTAAATAATTCTTTATAGTGTTTCTATTTTGTTGTTTTGTTAGCCCTTTTAATATATATACACACTATATATATATAAATCCATAGTCTATCTATCTAGTTTGGAAACATTTCTTATTATTATCAGTGTTGAATCCGTTGTATTGCTTCATATTTTTGTGGAATCCATAATATTTTTTTCCAGAGTATTTTTTGATGAATAGAAAGTTCAAAAGCACAGCTTTTATTTAAAATATTTAGTAGTATATATATGTTTTAAGATGACTTTCTTAAATAATTGATAAGCATATTGCTGTGCGTCTAAAGCCTTGTCTGTAGATTTTCTTCTCTGTACTTATTTTCAGGCCATAGTGTTATTTGCAGATCCAAACCACTTTCTGTCTGAATTATATCGTACCTTCTCAAGTCTTTGTCATGATCCTGAGATTTCAGTACGGAGGACGGCAGCTGGTGGTTTCCATGAGGTACAAACTCAGAAACTCATTTAAACATATTTTTGTCATAGTACACAATGTGACTCACATTTTGACAGGTAGCAGTGCCTCAATTCAGAATGTACAATAGCATCTTTTCCAATCCCTCTGCTTTAGGTGGTCAAATTGCTGGGCCCAAACGTGCATTACATACACAAAGAGCTAATCACTTTGCTGCAGGATGACTCATTAGAGGTGAGACCTGAATAAAGGTTTGTGTGTGTGTTTGTTTATTAAAAGAGCTTTCAGCTGTCTGTGACAGCTTCAGTCAGCACAGTCTTGGCACACTGTGCTGTGCGAGACATGGCAACTTTCTTCACAGAAAGATTTGGTCTTTCTCAGAACCTCTACTGACCGCTGTGTTCACTTGAACAAATAGCTGTCTGACCATTCAAAACGCCCTTCTCACAAGGCAAGCGGAGCTTATGTAACTTCTGTATTTGGATGCATATTAGTTAGGCAAGAAATTCCCTTCTGGAGTGTGTGTGAAGCAGAAAAATACAATGATTTGGTTCTGTCTTTGTAATGGATTATCATAAATAAACTACTGTACTTGTAGGCCTTAAAGGTGAAGTGTGTAATGTCTGTACCACATAATTGGAACTGAAACAAAATGGCAGCTTTTCCAAAAATCACCCCCGATTGCAATTGATCACAATTTGATTTGATATTTAAAAACTGTTTTAGCATCAACAAAGTTACACACATCACCTTTAACACCAAACTACCAAAAATTCTTCTTAGGCGCCAGACATACCGTGCCTACGTGTGTGTGCAGCTGTGTGCTCAAGTGTGTGAGTCTTTGCGGAGGTTGCATGCTACTGTGTAGGATGAATGAATGCATTGCACCTCCCTAGCTAAGGCTAGAGTGTGGTATTGTTTATTCTATCATGATCCTCTGAGCAGTGTTAGTCACTCACTGCATTAGCATCTACTATAGTGCAAAGCTCCCTGAGCCATCAGACATAGTGATTTTCATGATTAATGATGATGGAAACCCAACATTATAGACTATGTATTATAGTCAGTGATCTCACACCAGCTTATCTCCAATTTTAGAATACTTTTCTGGGGTTGCAGAAATATGTTTCTGAAACATCTGATGATGAGAAGGCTTTGTTGATTTGCATTAGCTCAGTGCTTTTATGTCTGCAGGTTTTGGATGCTCTGTTGAACAATCTTCAAGAGACTTTAGAGCTGGCCACTTCCAGAGGGGAGGGAGCAGGACCTGAGAGCAAGGTACCTGCTTTATTTTTGGATGCTTTTAGTTAGAATTTTCTCTTGTGACTTTTTGTGCTCTTTTAGACTTTTCGTTTTACATGCAATATTTATGGTCTTAATAGTAATAAACAAAATATTAATGTCCTTATTTAAAAATATTTATATAAAAATTAATTATTTTTAATAAGATGCTGTCAAACAATTAATCGCATCCAAAATAAAAGCTTTTGTTTGCATAATATTTTTGTGTACTGTGTATATTTATTATGTATACATAAATGCACACAAATGCATGTATTTCAGGAAAAAAAATGTTTATATTAAATGTATTAATATATAATATAAATTATATGAATATAAATCTTTTCTAAATACATTCTATATGTGTTTGTGTATTTATATATACATAATAAATATACACAGTACACACACATATTATGTAAACAAAAACTTCTTTTGGATGCGATTCATTGTTTGACAACACTAGTAATAATATTTAATTAAAATAAAAAATAGGAATAATTTATTAACAATTAATTCATTAAAATTGCAAGAACTGTCAAACATAACATAATAAAACAACACTGTATGAGTGTGTACTCTTTAAGTACTTCTATTTGCTAATGAATCAAATTATATTCAATATATAGTTTTTTTCTTTTAAGGTTCAGATTTTTTTTGAGAGTTTGTTAAGGTTTTTAATGTTTCTTGTAAGAAATCTTAAAAAGTAAGAAGTCTTTACTGTCACTTTTGATTCATTTAAAGCATCCTTGCTAAATAAAAGTATTGATTAAAAAAGACCCCAAATTGTTACAATAGTAGTGTAGGTCTCGCTCTCACCCTTACAGCAGGTGAATATACCAGACTTGGTGCCTGCCTTGGTAGCAGCAGAACAGAAAGCAGCCTCCTCGCTGCACTGGCGGGTTCATGAGAAACTCCTGCAGTGCTACTCCTGTCTGCCCCGTGTCATCTCTGGAGACCAGATCTACTTCCGCTTCTTTCAGAGAATGTTCAGCATCATCACTACCAATGTAAAACTTCTACACACACACACTCCTGCCTGTTGATTGTCTCAATTTTAAGCCTATATTTCATCTGTCTGTTTACTCTGTTCTAGAATGTTCTGCCAGTCCAGCGGGAAGCTGTCAGGACGTTATGTGTGTTCTTGCGCTATAACCGCAAACAGGAACAGCGGCAAGAGATAATCAGCAAAATAAAGCAAGGTAAAAAAGCAGGAGCTGCTTATATTACATTTTTGTGTATGAGATTCAGTGATTTGGTTGGTCAGGACTGTTTCTCTTCTAAATTTAAGAGCTTGCTCAAGGTAGAAGCTACTGGAACAGGCTTCGTTATCTGGACCTGTGTGAAATCACAATAGACCTCTTCTCCAAGTCGTATTTTTGCAAACATTTCCTTATTCCAGCGCTTGAGTTGGTCAGTGACCCCGTAGCCAATGTCAGGTGAACAGCTCACATGTTTTTAAAATTTGGTTATTGCATCCTTGTTAACTGTGCCGTGAATAATGCTTATTGATTGTTTTATTCAACCAAAAATAAACATTCTGGCAGGTACAAGCTCTGTTATATGTTACCCAAACTGAGATCCACCATCAAGCCAACAGACAAACATCTACTTCAGCAGCTGGAGTTCTGTGTGCGGAAATTGTTGTGCCGTGAGAAGGACAAAGATGTAGTGGTAACTTTGCGTAAGGTGAGCCTCTCATTATGAAGGTATGGTCACATTAGCAAAGTTTTTGTGGGCAAAAATTATCCATGTATGAAATAATCCTCACCGAGAAGTTCATATCAAGCAGCTTTCTCAACTTGAACTCAGCATTATCAACTTAAACCTACTGTTTTGCCTGTTAAAAACTGTTTTTTTTTTAATTATAGAAGACCATTTCATAAATAAAAGTAATTAAATCCTTAAACTGTTTTATTATGTTTTCTTAGACAGTTCTAGAGCTGGACAAAATGGACATAACAGAGCCGGTATGAAAGATCTGTTACTTTGATACTTTCCATTTAGTAGTTTTGAAGATTTTTGTACACCATTTTCTATTTCTGAACACTGTAATAACACCTTTTATATTTATAGTATCATAAAAGGCATGAAAGAGAGCTTTTGGATCAGAAAAAGGAGAAGGAGGAGACTCTTTTACTTGAAATGGTGAGCGATTTACCCTTTTTAATAATTTTATGAAGACCACAAGATTGTAGTCTATTTTTTTAACACCAAAACAAATTTATTTTTAATAGGTTTTTCATTATGTTAAAATTGTACTTTTTAATGTCAGAACAAATATCCTTTTAAACATTACTGCTGTGTTTGTGGTTTTGTTACACATAGGAACTGCTAGAAAGACAGCAGAGTGAGGCAAAACTAGCTGGAGATAAACAATCAGAGAAGAAACGTGAGTGGCACTCATTCATACACCCTCTCTCTCAAATTTTGGATGTTTTACTAGCTTACATTTGTACATTTCTCAAATGTATGTGGGTGTTACTTGTTTAGTTTATAATGCTTTTGTAATGCAGAGCGAGAAAGCAAATCAGGCCTCTCTGGTAGTAAAGGAATGTCAGGATCTACATCAGGAGCAACATCATCCTCTTCTGCTGGTTAGCATCCTTCCTGATGTACATTAATGTTAACTGAATAACAAAAACATTACATTTGTTTTACTATACGTGATCCTTCTTTTTAACCCTCATGTACTGTTCCGGGTCAGTTTGACCCTTTCTGATTTTTGAGCTGTTGGAAATATCAGTTAACTTATGTATTTTTTCTGGAAATTTTTTGACTTTTCCTAAGCATTTAAATTAAGCATTTAATTAGGCAATAACTGATCGTAATTGACAGCTTTTAAAATTTTACATTTTTAAATTTTCTATTTAACAAAGAATAAACGGAAGTTCAGCAAATACCTAAGCAACAAATCAACACATTAGAATGATTTCTGAAGAATGATGCAAATGACACTGAAGACTGGAGTAATGATGCTGAAAATTCAGCTTTGCTATCACAGGAAAAGAATGAAGTACATCTTAAAATAGATTGAGGAAACAGTTACTGTATTTTTAATCAAATGCAGCTTTTGCGAACATAAGAGACTTGTAACATTTTTTTTCCCAGCCTCACATTTACAAATGTCATACAAGGTTCTAAAGGTTTTAAGAAAAGGAAGGTGTTTATTTTCCCTACACTGATAATGTTTGCAGGTAAGGAGATGCGAAGGGCCAAACTAGCTCGTAGTCGTTCTCTCAGCGGTCATCCCACGACACCCAAGATGACAAACCCGGACAAATCTTTGTACGTAATATAATCATCTCATCGCACTTGTGCTGCCATTGCAGTGGATTGCACCAGCTGAGTTCTGTCTGGATTTTGAATTTTGTCATGAATTTGCCATGACCCATCACCAGTAGTTACATATCATATTTATACTAACCATTTTCTCTTTAGAAAAATGAAGGATTCAGGAAGTTGCCCTGGATCCGGAAAGAGCGCTATGTTACCATTAAATGGTATATATCAAATTTCATCATGAATTATAATAACTTGTGCTGTTTGCCACAACCTTTCTGTCATTTCCCTGTATTCGTTTGTTTTCCAGATGATAACCTGCGACCCCACTTTAATGTTGCTTCATCAATCTCCCCCACCCCATCATCCTCCTCCATGCCTGTCCTGATCCGCAGCAACACGAGCAGCTCTGTGGATCACCGGAGTAACGGGAATAAAGACACACAGTCTAGGAAGCTCTCTGTGTACGTAGTGTGATCCTTTGCCGTTTAACCTTAATCTTACATTAATCATGACATCTTGAGTGTAATTATTATATGATTATAAACTGGAATGATTCAGCCAGACTGATCTTGACCTCTGTGACGTTTTTCTATTTGTGTCTGACAGACAGCGGAAGTCAAATTCGTTTGGAATGCAGTCTGGGAGAGAGTGATTACCACTTTGCCTTCTGACTTAAAGCCCCTTTCTACAAGACTTTTCATTCTGCAGCAGCAGCAGCGTCCGTCCATTTTGATGTGTCCATTCTCTTCTATACCAGAAATGGCTTAAGATATGCTGGGGCATCAGTTAAGGTCTGCATTGATCCATTTCTGCCTTACTTCACACAAAATCTCGCACCATATGTCATAAAACGAAAACGAGAGTTGAGGAGTAATTGAATGTATTTAATTTACTGCCTCATTATTTTGTTTCTTGTATTATAGCATGCTTTGCAAATTCTCTGTTTTATATTTTTGAAGTGGCTAAGAGAAAAAGAAGCACTATGTATTTTTATGATTGAAGAGTTTTGGAACTCTCCATCCCATCCAACCAATGAGATTGTGCCTGGTGCTGCCTAGCACCTGACTGATTATCGCCAACATCTTAGTACCCAATGAATAAAATTCATGTTGAATATGACGTGCTTTAATGAGTTGCATTTGAACTTGTTAAAGTGCTGATAAGAATACTATGGTGATACTGACAAATCTAACAGAAGCACAAAAAACAAGTTACTTGTCACATGTAACGTTATACTGTGTGGTTAACACTTCATCACGCCATCAATAAATCTCCTTAATCAACCATTTCAGAAAACACTATACATTTACAGTTGTGTTCCTAACCGGACATTGTATTGTTATTATATTATACTGATATTCTTGTTTTAAAACATTAAAAACACTATTCTGTTACATTACACAAATAAATGTTCAATTCTAAGTTGGTTATTCAAGCAAAACAACAGATTAATCTATTAGGAATAAGATTGTAAGTATGCCACTAGTAGTTTCTCTGTTCATAATTAGTTCTTAGTTGGGTCGACCACACGTCCTATGTAGAGGATGCATTGTGTGGCTTCATGGTAGACAACAAAAATGAAGGGTCGGTTGAAAGTGAGCCTGGGAGGAAGAGGGGTCATAAAGATGCTGCTGGAGGCATCGGCCACTGAGCCTCCAGTCTCATCCACCTCCACAATGACCTTCTGTACCACCTGAAATCAAGAGGCATTGGTCAATGCATGCTGGTATATCATATAATTTTATTATAATATATATATACACACACACACACACACACACACACACACAGTGGGGCAAAAAAAGTATTTAGTCAGCCACCAATTGTGCAAGTTCTCCCACTTAAAAAGATGAGAGAGGCCTGT